>PVIR01002362.1:0-103576 GCA_004026965.1 Petromus typicus | reverse complement strand
GGTTCAGGCTGGCCCTGAGCTCAGCCTCAAACTCACATCACAATCCTCCTGCCTCTGCCTCCCGAGTGCTGGGATTACAGGCATGAGCCACCACGCCCGGCACTGTGGTATGTGGTACTGGTTGCTGCTGGGTGTGGGTCTCCACACCCAGTATTGTTATGTGGTTACCGGGGAATCAAACCCGGGTCCTTGCGCTTGCCAGACAGGCGCCGGAACCACTGAGCTAATGCCCCGGCCCCCCTTGTGGTTATTTTTAAAAGAGTTTTATTTTATTTTTTTAATTGAAATCTTTATTGGTAGATTACATATACATGCCGTGATTGCACTCAACAATGAGAATTTGTACCAGTATATGACACAACACAATTCTCATTTTTTCCCATAGCCCTACCCACCCTACCAGCCCCACCCCCTATATACATAGACTTTGTTTCCTTTTTTTTGGTTATAATCACATTATTTTCCCCCTTCACCCCATTTCACTTTGAGTATTTTCTATTTCAAAATATATAACATACATTCTAGAACTCATATACATCATTATTTTCTCATACCAGAGAAAAGATACGATATTTACACAACTTTGACCTATTTATTCCACTCATGAGGATATCCTCAAGCTACGTCTATTTAAGTATAAATGATTCAAACTTATCATTTTTTATGGCAGAGTAATACTCCATTCTGTAAAAGAAACACACCTTTTTTATCCAGTCTTCAGGTGATGGACATTTTAGTTGTTTCCAAGATTTAGCAATCATAAACTGAGCTGCTATAAACATGAGTGCACATATGTCACTCTGATATGAATCTTCTAAATCTTTTGTGTCTGTTCTGTTTAAATCTTTTAAATCTTATACCTAGCAGAGCAGTGGCCGGGTAAGAGTTTCATTTTTGAGTTGCATGATCAAAACTTTTAGTAAAGTGGTGATATATGGTGTTTAGGATTTGCTTCAAAATAATGTGGCACCGTAGAAGTGAGTGGCAGATACAGATGAATCGAGATTAGCCATGGGCTGAGTATCATTGAGTATATGTGATGTACCTATATAATAGGATGTGCCTGTACTATTCTGTCTACTTGTATGTGGTGTTGGTGGTATAGTGGTGAACATAGCTGTCTTCCAGTTTTGTCTACTGTTAGGTATGTTTGAAGTTTTGCATAATAGAAATTAATTTTTTTTCATAATGCTTTTGTGCCAAGATTCAGAATTCTGTATATGCCTGAGCTAATATATCCTAAATTCCAGAAGGAGACATGCTCTCCTTTCTTTGCCTTTGCTTACCTTTTTCCACGTGTAATCATAACCATCCACATTGATCACTGGCATAATATAGAAGTCTGTGTGTCTTAGAAGACTGGTAAACAATTTCTCTTTTTCATAGAATTGAGTAACCTACAAATTAGATGAAGTATGTTTAATATTGTTTGATTTTAAGTCCACCTACACTTCACGTAGGTTTTTCCACATTTTTTAAAAAAAGTTGTTTGACATGCTTTATTTTTCAGGAAGAGTATTAACTCCTTAAAATAACTGAAATTAGAGTACAATCTGCTTCCAAGTGGTGATAAAAGCCTTGTATATGTTCCAAATGGTCTTCCTGTGTAGTGAGGATAGACAACAGAACCACATATTTCTTAATGTTCCATCAAAAAACAAAAACATTTCCTTTTAAAGCCATGAAGCTTTGCTGGGTGTAGTAGTGCAAATCCCAGTGATCCACAGATGCCAGGGTAGATGTCAGGTTATCCTAACAAAGACATATAGTTCCATGACTTGCAACCACCTCTGTTGTAATCCCAGCAGCTCAGAAGAGTGAGCAAACTCTACGATGAGAACTATCTCAAAAAAATATCATAAGAGTCAGATTAAAATTCTTTTACCATGTATTATCACTTATGAAACATGAAAGGAAAGAAAGAAAAATACCAGATTTTTGTTTCTTCATTTTGAAAAAATTTACTACAGATGAGATACAAAAGTTTAATGAAAGACAGAAAACTTTATAGACAGAGAAAAACCATCTTTTAAATAATTGAGCAACCAGTTAAAAATACACTTTTATGCTATGAACTTGTAAATTTATGTTGGTATCATTTTTCACTAAGAATATAGTATTTAATCCTTAGAACAAATATAAGAGAGTGATAACTTTCAAAATAGTAACATTTGTCATTTTAATGTTCATGTTTTCTTAAAGTCGATAGATAAGGCACAGTAAGTGTGCTCATCTGCCCCCCACCCCTATGTTTTGAGACAGGGTCCTGCTGTGTAGTTCAGGAGGGAGCACTCCCCCTCTTCCTCCCCGTGGATATCTCACTGGCATGTAGTTGTCCCAGGAAATCATAGCTCTTTTGGAGCCTGCATAAAGGTTTTATTGAGGGTGGTGTGAAACCCACAGTGACTCCATGTTTGGCTGAGGAATGACCTTCCTCTCCTGCCCATCCAAACTAACCACTATTTCGCTTCTGTGACCTTGCTTATGGCAGGATGAGCTGAGCTCACCTCCCCGGAACAGGTATACTGTATGGCAGACATAGTTACAAGTTGTAAACTGCCTGGGTGAAATGTATCACAGAGATGGTTGCAAGTCATAGAACTGTGTGTCTTTGTTAGGATAACCTGACCTCTGCCCTGGCAGCTGTGTTTGTCCTTTTGCCCCATTCCTGTATCTGCCAGGTTTTTTTTTTTTTTTTAAATCCTCCAGCTTTAAAAACCCCTCACAACTTCAATGAGATGCTTCACTTTACTAAGAAATGGAGAGCACATGCATGAATAAACTTCCACCCTCTAACTTCTGCTGTGTAGCCCAGTGTGGAATTATCTCTCGCTCTCTGTGGTACAACAGGTAGTGTAAGCCTGTCTTGGTGTACATTCAGAGATGCCGGTCCAAAGCAATTAGGAATTGGTGATGATCTGAGGGGAAGCAATGCAGTAAAAACCAGATTCTAAGGGGCATGCCATAGTTTAACGAAAGGTAGAGGAAAGCCCAGTGCCCCAAAGACTTTTG
Source organism: Petromus typicus (assembly GCA_004026965.1). Lineage (NCBI taxonomy): Eukaryota > Metazoa > Chordata > Mammalia > Rodentia > Petromuridae > Petromus > Petromus typicus. The sequence goes on along the minus strand of PVIR01002362.1, from coordinate 100,564 downwards.
TGCCTTTGGAAAAAGTGGGCCCTGACAGAGGCTGACCTCAACTGAGTATTTTCGTAATCAGCTCAGGGTTTAAAGTCTACTCACCATGTCCAAGTCTGTGCTCCTTCCTCAGCACTGTAGAGATTAAAGGTTACATAGAAATACGGCAGTGCGAGAGATGTTCTTCATTAATTGTAAGTAATGTTACTGCTCAATAAAGTATTCCCAGATTTGAATTTTCCCAATTCTTTGCACTTCAAAACATACAATGTAGATACCTAATCATGCCACTGCTACCACAGATGAGGTAGTTCTAGGTCAACCTCTCAAGTGTGATTAAAGACATGATATTTAAAAATAACATTTCAGCTAATTTGAACTTATTTGTGTGTCTAATATTCTTCACTGTTAACTCATATGGGTTTCAAGGACCTGTCCAAACATGTTATACAGTGCTTTTTCACAGTACTATGTGGATGTAGTTACAGTCATGGCTTTACTCCTCTCTAGTGAATGAATCACTCTTAATGAGATAGATGGCTAAAGGAATTACAGAATTATGTTTAACACACAAAATACATAAATATTTATGTAATAAGGGCAAGTAAGCTAAGTGAAATCATGGTTCTACTATTAAAAAAAGGAAGAAAGAAGAAGAAGATAGGGTGTGGCAGGAGATCACAGGAGTGAGTGAGTGACTAGAGGTCTAGAGGTTGATAAATCGAAGTCAGTCATTTGATCCTAATAGTGTCAACGCTTGCTGCAAACATTTCAGTTGTTGCAGAGATGCTGCAGCTCCTGGTAGTTGGAAAAACAAGATGGTTAAAAAGTTTTAGTGGATACCTCATTTGTTAAGACAGCTCTAAATGACAGTCTTCTCATTTCCTAGCTCATCTATTTATGTTATTGTGTATTTTTTAATACAAACTTTACAATCACTGTTATCAGAAAGATACATGTTTTGAGTTATTTTCCAGTGGCACGACTGTGTGTACAAATCAGTTTTTATGGTTTTATATCTAGATGTCCCCCTAGAGTTTCATGTCCTCAGGGGTGAGGCTTTTGGAAGGTATTGAATGACAGAGGTTTATAGCTGATTTAGTATCAGGAGGTGGAGTCTGGTTGGAAGAGGCAGGTGTTGGGGGCGTGGCCTGGAAGGGTTTATCTCCCTGACAGTCTCTGTGCTTCTAGGCACCATGCTGCGAGCAGCTCTCCTCTACCTTGCACCTGTGTCATGCTCTCCTAGGCCCTGCAGCCAGCAGCCTATGAACTGAAACTGAGCCCAAATCAACCTCCCCGCCTTAGACTGTGGGTGTTGCATTTGTATCTCAGCAATGAGAAAGCAACTAAGACATCAAAGTAGAGGACACACTCACCTGTTTCATAGGATTTGAGGTATAATTTTTACTGTTCTCATTTGTTGTGGAGGATTTTAACTATTTTGTGTTTTACTTTTACTCCACTAGTCTTATACATAGCTTTTTTGGATACCAATCCTTTCTTCAGGGACATAATTCTCTATTATGGCAGGAGAAGCCATCATCTTTTCTGTAACAGTGTGCTTCCTATTTGGTTCCCAAGGGATTAATGTGTCAAAAGAATCTAGACAATTCAAATAAATTAACATAAGTAAGGACCCACCTTAGATAAAAGCCTCAGAAATTTCTTCTATGCAGTAAAAGTATTACAATCAATATATTATTATTTCTTAACTATTTTCTAATGTTTACTCCCAGACAGAAATGCAGGAAGGAAAAGACCAATTATCTCAAGGGCAATTTAAATACTAAAATCTTAGTTTTCAAACCTAATGTTCTTAAGAGTCACTCAGAAAACTCTGGAATATTGGGGCTTCTGAAGCTTCATTTCCAGATTTTGAGTCAAAAGTACCAAGATTTGAAAGACATTTGGGAAAATGCATTTCAGTTCCAGCCCAGTGGATTCTGACACAGTCGGTCTTGGACCTCACACTGAGAAACACTGTCCTCATGTGAATACTCACATAGCCTATGAACCACAAGCAGAAAGCTGGAGAGATCCATTCTCTGGCATGAATTCCACAGTCAATCCATATGGCATTCCTGGCTGTTTGCTCTTTTCCAGAAACCTACTCAAAAAACAAAAAAACCCGGGGTAAAACCAGTAAGTCACTGTATAATTTTTACCACCATGGCACTTATGTTTAATTCTTTCAACACATTTACAGAATGTATACACATTGTTTTCTGTGTTCCTCTGAGAATTCTCAGGAAAATTGAAACCTGATGAGAACAAGTGACATAGCTAAAGTGTGAGCTGGGACTGATGCTTCCAGCCTGGAATCTTGATTTAAAACTCCCTTTATCCTCCCACCGTTCACTGGTGGGTGAGAGCTGCATCTGGAAAGGCAGAAGCAGAGAGTAGAGAGCTAGCGTCCACACTTCACTTCAGGGAGAGGCAGAGGGGTGTGCACTGGTCATCAGCCTTCCACGGGGGATATGGGCACAGCAGGGACAGAAACACGCGCCTCACTGTCCCTAGTGTGCACACTTATTATGCACAGATTATTTTCCCACCTTGCACAAAAAGGACTGAACCTGGTAGCTTCACACAAACTGATACCAACAGATCAGGGGTCAGAGACTTTTCACAGCATAGTGGTTACTACAAGGTGCTAAATCTCTGGAACAAGAATTCCTGCCCTTTTCTCAGTGATAGCCTTAGAAGTCTTTAGAAGAGTTTTCAAGAATATGTCCATAATTACTTATAATTTATTTGATTTTAAAAATTAGTTGTAATGCAATTTAGGGTGTAGAGGAAATGGAGAAAATTGTTGTAAAATCTAACAAATATATACCTTGGTAATTTTAAAATTAGAAAAAGTGAGATTTAAATATTGTCATCTACACCATTCTAATGTCCAGCAGCAAAGCAAAGGAAAAAGAAAAATAAATGGCCACTAATGACAAACTGAATAAGTGAAGAGAACAATTTGACTGATTTAATCTACTCAAGGTCAAGAAAATTCTCAGTTGTCCAGATTACTTCCCAGACCGAACAGTTCTAGCTGCAGAGTGAACGCTCAGCCTCAGTGTGGCACTGGAAATATGGAGGAATCCTGGAGACTCACATGATGCTGGCTGAGAGTAGGACGAAGGTATCCAGAATGCATGCTTTTCCAAGGCACGCATTCAGGTTCCAGACACACAATTTCCAAGAAAAAACCTGACACGGGTAACATAGACATCACAAGTGGATATACCATGATTACATGGACCTAATGTAATCGACCAACTTTCCCCCTCAAAGGACCCAACACTTCACATGTCTAGCTTTAGTTTGTACTGTAAGTTCATGTCAGGGACTGATTAAAACTGAAAAGTCCTGACTCAAAATTTTATCTTTGGAGGACTGAAAAAACTCACTTATTGTAATGTGTATAAATTCTATGTTACCAAATCTAATGGCTTTTTCAGCAATCATATTTCAGAGCTTCATTTTAATTATTTAAGGGACAGAATAGTAAAAAAAATAGAATGACAGAACCAAAAAGTCTAACAGGTAGGGATCATTCTGGCCCTTGCTCCCCAAATACTTGCTATATTCACTAAATTTTACTGACTCATTTGTTTCACAGAAGACACTCTATCCAAGGTGGTATAAATTGATAGGATTTTTGCCCATAGGATATTGCAGTGGAAAATAAATAACAAATGGACGGTCACTGAAGGAGAAGACATCATGTAAGCCGTATTGCAAAGAACTCCAGCACTGCTCTGCTTTCTCTTCTTCCCTAGATTTGACTGTTCAGCTTTTACTTTACTTTGGTTTCTAACAAGTGCATATGTCTCCCTCTCTCTGTCTGTATCTCTGTGTCTGTGTCTGTCTTTCTGTCTCTCTCTCTGTCTCTCTCTGTCTCTCTCTGTCTGTCTGTCTGTCTCTCTCTCACATACACACACACACACACACACACACACACACACACACACACACAGGCACATGAAGCCTGTCTGTCTGGGGTGGTAATGATGTGAATAAAACAGAGATGTAACAATAATCCAGATCATTTTATGAATGTGAATGCAGAAGCCCATTATGAATTAAATTGATCATCTTCCTGTCACATGAACATAAGCAGAGTCACACTAGAACTGCAGCTTCCACCCTTACATCATCACTCATTAATAAGGAACATTTAGCAGGGGATTTAGCCTAAGGTGTACCACACCTACCTTGGAAGCATAAGGGCCCAATTTCAATCCCTGGGTCCACCAAAATATAAAATAAATAAATAGAGGAACATTTAAAGGCAATAACTGACCCTTAAGAGCTGGATATTAAAGTTGAAAAACACTTGGAATACAAGTATTTCCAGAATGCAAAGAAAAGAAAAAAAAAAAAAAAAAAAAAAAAAAAAAAAAGATCCCAGTTAGAATAGACAGCAGTGGAGAATGAAACCCTTCCCTCAAGGTAAAAGAATAATCACACTTCTCACAACGTATCCTTTTTGAGACAGGGTCTCACTTTATAGTTCAGGCTGACCCTAAGCTCACTAGGTAGCCCAGGCAAGTGTTGAACTCACAGCAGTCTTCCTGCCTCTGCCTCCCAAGTGCTGGGATTACAGGTGTGAGCTACCATGCCCAGCACTGTGGTGTGTGGTACTGATTGCTGATGGGCAAGGGTCACTACACCCAGCAATGTCATATGTGGTTACAGGGAATTGAACCTGGGCCCTTGCACTTGCAAGACAGGCACTGGAACCACTAAGCTAAATCCCCGGTGCCCTCATAATATACCTTTAAAACATAGAGTGGGTGCTTCTCAAAAGATGATCCGATGTGAATTTTTCTAAGCATGTTGGGATACTGTGCAGTTATGACTTCTATCCAAGAGTAGATCTATGAAAACAGAAACCAGTAGTTAGTCACAAGAAAAGTTCAATGTATTTCCCTGACTACAGTAAGGAGACAGCTTCTTCGAAAAGTAGAGATTCACCTAAAAATCTGTATATATGGAAGAAATGAGCAACTAAAATATTGGGGTACAGTCATTCTTTTGCTATTTAGAAAAATTAATAAAATTAACTTTTTGACAACTGTCAATGTTTAGAAAAAATTAAAAAATACTAGCAAAGTTTTAAAAAAATCTTTTAAAGTATGGCTCCTGAATGTTATTTTTAAAAGCTCATAAATTCTAGTCCCTGCTTCTGTGCATGAAATTTTTTTTCTGATTCATTTAAGAATTTGTATTTATATGAGACTTAATAAGATAAAATCACTATTCAGAATGGAGGGAGCCTGAGCACCGCTTCACCCAGGATGAATAGCAGTGTCGCTGTTTCCTGCTAAACCCTTGTGGGAGCCAGTGAGGCTGGCAGGACAACCAGAGACAAAGGGAGGACATTTCAGAAGAAAAACCAGAAAAACCGCCACCACTAGAAGCTGGATTTAGACCTCTCGCATTGGTCAGAGTTAGTGATGTCTGGAGTTCTGTCAAGATGACCACGAGAGGAAACATAACAGAAATTCTGGAACTGATTTGAAGTTAGCACATACATCATTGCAGGCACTGAAATCTTGTCTGGTGTGGGATCTCTGGGACTGAATTCAGTCCTATTTTAATACAGAAAAGCTTCCTGACAGCCACAAGAAAAACTCTTGTACCTATTGGAATGACTTTATCTCTGGGATCTTTTTTTTTTTTTTTTGACACAAGGTTTCACTTTTGTAGTTCAGGTTGTCCCTGAGCTCAGTCTCGAGCTCACAACAATCCTCTTGCCTCTGCCTCTCAGGTGCTGAGGTTACAGGTATGAGCCACCATGCCTGGCACTGTAGGTGTGGTTCTGATTGCTGGTGGGCGCGAGTCACCACACCCAACATTCTTGTATGTGGTTTCTGGGGATCAAACTTGACACTCGCAAGTCAGGTGCTGGAACCACTGAACTAAATCCCCAGCCCACTGGTTTCTTTTCTAGAGGTGTTTTCAAGTAGCAAATTTAGCTTATGAAAAATGGGCTTCACTTACCCTAGGGTTCTCTTAGTGTGCTATAACCAGTGCACATGATATTGTTATTGGGAAAAACTATATTGCATAAAATACGCTGAGTATGTTACCAGAATCAACTCAGCTGAGAGGCAATCTGCTGGAGTAGAATAGAGTAGATAGTGCAGCTGGACCTCGGGACTGTTGGCCTGCACTTGGTGCTAGACCACTGCCACTCACCCAGCCTGAGCAATGTCCAGAACCGACCCACTAATTCTTGTTCTAAGTTATACAATGAGGAGACAGAGATAAGACAAGCAACGACCTCCAAGCCTGCCCTGAAAGATTGCAAAATTCCAAAGCTGGGTACATGTGTGCCAGACACGGGGGGATGACCTGCAGAGAGCTTTCTTTGCTTGGAGCTGATTGAAGGTTCATGCACATGGACTTTATCTGATGTACAGAATTATAACAGGATGAAGTATGAGGAAAGACATGTGCAACAGAGGCAGATGATGTAACTCAGCACCTGTCAGTCATGTTCTTGAGGATCCCTGGGAGCAGGTGCCTTAAAACAGGAGTGACATTTTAGTCTTTAAACAGTTGCACTATCTTCCTTTTACTGGCACAAAGCCCCTCACTCCAATCCTACTTTCACCTTAATTAACTTGGCTCTAGTTTCCTTGCAATTTCATGCTACAATCACTTCTTTTTTTTTGAGACAAGGCCTTGTTTTGTGGGTCAGGCTGGCCCTGGACTCACTCTGTAACCCAGGCAAGCCTGGAACTCACAGCAATCCTCCTGCCTCTGCTTCCCGAGTGCTGGGATTACAGCTGTAAGTCACTATACCCAGCACTGTGGAATGTGGTACTGATTGCTGGTGGGCATGAGTCACCACACCTGGTATTATGGCATGTGTTTACCGGGGATAGAACTAGGGACCTTGCACGTGCCAGGTAGACACCGGAACCATTGGGCTAAATCCCAAGCTCTACAACCACTTCTTGTGCATCATTCACAAGAACCATTGAATGGTTAGATGGCCCCATAACCCCTAATAATAAGCAGTTTTATCAAAACTACACAAGTGCTAGGTATGGTGGTGCTCACCTGTTATCCCAGTACTTGAGAGGCTAAGGGAGGAGGATTATCTGAACTGGGCAGTGAGTTCAAGACCAGCCTGGACTATACAGTGAGACTTTGTCTCAAAAAAACTAAAATAAATAAATAATAAATTAAACAAATAAATAAAACTTCACAGATGCCAAGAAATCACTACCTTTACCTCCTTAAATATCAGTTTTTCCCACCTTAATTTCTGTAAGCAGTCCCTGACACCACACTGGAAGCCCAATTTGGGCAACTTAGCAACTTAGAAAAAACCTACCTCAAAAAACAAGAGAAAGGAAGGAAAATATTTGATAGTAAAAACAAAAGAATGGAAACAAAGCTTATGTATATAGGGGTTGGGGGAATGGGAAAAATGAGAATCAGGATATATCATGTACAGGTACAAATACTCAAGATTGAATGTGATCATGATGTGCATCTGAAATGTGCCAATAAACTCAATAAAGGAGGAAAAAACCTTTAAAAAGGCTATAGCTCAGAGTGAAGGCCATGAGTTCAGTCCCTACTACCACAAGACAAAACACACACCCAACAAACATGTGAAATGAAAGTTTTGTTACATATATGCATCATCTCCATTATGTATTTTATATGTGACTCAAGACAGTTCCTCTCCACCTGGTTCAGCCCAGACAAGCCAGGTGTGCTCCACGTGTGCTCCACGTGTGCTCCACGTGGGCAGTGGACTGAACGTGCTCACGGTCTGTTTTCTCCGACAGGGGTGGCTGAGTTGTATGAAGACGGCTTTACTGCCAAACTCCTTATTTCATAGTCTGACCTGAGGTAATGAAAGTAATGAATCCTTAGAAGAATTATTCTCCTTTGCCATTTCTTACAAGTAATTTCAAGCAACTTTTTTTTCATGGTATAGTAGATTACTTAAGATTTCCTACTGTAAGTTGTGACAGAAGTAAAAACAAAACCAAAAATGACAAAGGAGAAAATCCTTCTGCCTATAGGCTGTCACGTGGAAAAGGCTGATAGAGAATCGTTGGTGAAGAGGAAGGGAAGATGTAGGAATTTCATGGGAGAAAGAAAGGACTGGGATTAGAGAGTGGGGAAAAGAAGTCCAAAATGTTTTCTGGGACATCATAGTGATGGACAGAACTGTGTACACCAAACTCATACGTTAAAGTCCTAACGCCCAGTCCCTCGAGATATGACTGAATTTGCAGATAGGACAGAAAGAGATACATATGATTTATAAATACTGGACACTCACAACTTAATAGAGGAGAAGTTTATTTTTTTCCTTATAAATGATAAGTTGATTTATAAACTCTGCTCTGGGAACTTAGTCTATATCTGAACACACTGCAAATGACAACTAGAGGTCATGGTGGCAAGAGAAAAACCACAGCCAACACAAAAAAAACAAGGCCAGTAGGGCAAATGTACAGATAGATGTCGGCTTTATCTGAAAAGAACCAGCTTAGGAAACTTAAGAAAGGAATGCTCTTCACTGAGAGAAAGATGTCAGGATCCAAAAGGACAAGTATTTTAACTCCATCCAGGTCTTCAACTCCATGAGAAAGGTGGAACCAGCCAGCTGGATCAAGGAAGCAATTCTGTAAATTATACTTAGAAGCCCTAAACATCTTAGGAAAATCTAAGCTTGTTTTGCTTTGATAAATTTAATATTTCAAAAGACTTGTTTTAGAGACACTCTAGCCCCACTGGAAAATAACCTGCCCATGATGTGCTCAAGTCCTTGTATCACACCTCCTAACCCAGGTGCGCACAGGTCCGTGTGTTTTTCTAAACCCAGCCCCAGGTTCTGGTGACTGTGAGCACTACACACCCACTGCTAACTGTTCAGTGTCCTCCTGCAGAAGGCTGGGTGGGGCAGGGACACCAGCACATGGTAACAAAGTACCCAGGGGTGCATCATCTGCCCTACCCCAAAGGACATCGTTATTTCTAAGCCAACTGTGGCACCCAGTGACCAGGATTGTTTTGTTTCCTTTTAGAATATACACATACATTACATACTCATGTATAATTTTTTGTTTTTACATTTAAAAACAAAAATACTGCTTTACTTTGTGTTATAAATAGAGAACAAAGAAATAAGTGTGGTGGGAGGTGGGGAAGAGACTAAGAACTTGATTCCTACCCTGGCCAAAGAGAGCAAGGTCAGTGGAGCCTGAGCAGTAAGAGAGACCTTGGTGTTACGCCCTTCGGGTTACAGTGGAGATAAAAGGGATGACTGGGAGATGGGGAAGAGCTGGAGTCGGGTGGAGAAGTAGAAGGGGCTCAGTGCCAGAAGTCTGTTTGTCACCCATCTCATTGAAAAGTCACGGGCAGATAAGGGCATCTGTTGCAGCAGAGGGTCACACCTGGCAGAAGGGCAACGGTCTTCAAGGTTACCCTACTTCTCCTGGCTGATAATCTAGGGAAGGAATGCAGATGCTAGTGTATGGACGGCTGTGTCAACAGAAAAGTCATTGATGTTGGAGGCCTCATGGCATCCAGTTAAGTGTCAGGCATTGTCCAGCCCTGAGGATCATAGGCAGATGTGGTAATGGCTCTTAGCGAACTACATGAAAGCCTACTGAAGATAACCCAGCATCAGAAATACATTCAAATTCCTGCTAGGAAAATTGGAACCTGTAATATGGATAGGAAAATAACCCAATGTCTTAAACATTAAAATATAGGCATTATTATTACTGTTATTAAATTAAGTTTAACTAGACTCCTCTTTGAAGGAATAAAACACATTTATATTACAGTACATTATATGTAAGTGAATATATTATTTTAATTTAGTGACATAATCTTGCAGTTATGTACTAAGTAAGTACATTTTGGATAATGGTTCAAAGAGACATGAATAATTAGACTGATAATTTTTTGTGGCAATTTAAATTTAAAAATATTGTATTTCATTTTCATTGTGCTTTAGTATGTGGTGTGACCTCCAAAGACTGGAGATACTGTCAGCCATGCACAGATACTCTCCTTACAGATAGTTTACCATATATAGTGCAGTTTTCCTGGGGGAAGATATCTATAAAAGGGTAAATCACTACCATATAATCAACCTAAATGTGATCTTTTTAAATCATCCTCTACCAGTTATAGTTCTTTGATAATTTCTGTTGTCAAAATGATAATCATATTAAATTAAAATGGTAATTTTGAACAGCAGTGTGGTGACTTACTTCATTTAGTGAGTGATACTGTTCATAGTATGATGAGGAGGCCCGGGGGCTGACTGTGTCATTGGAAGTCTGCTGTTGGATGAGGTCTTCCACGTCTTCCATCAGAACGCTAAGGAATAATACAGAGGGTGAGCTGGCTTCCATGTGGAGCACTGACCTCACATGGCCTACTACAACACAACAGGTAAGCACAGGGAAATAATAGCTAAGAGATCTAATAAGCAGCTCATTGATGTGAAAACATTACCATCTTACACTGTGATAAGCTGAATTCACCATTTCAGCAGAGCCTAAGTGGGCATCGAATGAAAATAGCTCTGACTGGTTATGCTTTCAGGAGCCCCAAAATCTCACCATTTCCCACAAGATCTACTTTTTTCCAGTGGGATTCTTTAACAACTTTTATATGAACACATGTAGATTAATGGACACTTTCTTCAGTTCCAAGTAGTATGCTATGATTGTTTTCAGTTAAGCATCAAGGAGAAGCAAAAAACCTTCTCTTTTTGTTTCCCATTGATCTGCATCAAATGTCCTGCAGAATCTAAAATTATCAAATCTCTAGAAAAATGGAAGTACAGGGAAAGAGACTATATCAGAAAGTCATCTTGCTTATTGTATTAACTAGGCAAATACTTCAGCTGAATTAAAGCACCAGCACTAGGATGAATGATTTGAAATTAGCTATCATATTTACAAAAGTTTCTTTGATTTACATCAGTGGATAAAGCCAAAGCTTTGGGGTTAGAGGTTTAGATCAGGCATTAACAGATTGCCTAGCAAGCACAGGGCCCAGGCTTAGGTTCCCAGAACCACCTCTGTCCCCAAAAGCCAAGGCTTTGGCAGCAGAAAGATGTCAGTTTGGCTTCTAGTTCCAGCACGTTTCAATCGGTTAACATAGAGAAATTCCTCTATGAGATTTAAAAATTTTTATTTAAATTGGGATAGTATTTATCATAAGGTTCAACAAAGATTAAATGATGCACTGCTTAGATTGCTTCACCCAGTTCCTCCGACACTGTGAACACCTGTAACATCTTACTCCTAATGAATGCAGCATATTATCCAGGTACACAGAAGAGAGCAAGGTCCCAAGGAGAGTGAGGGAGCAGGAGGAAACTGGCAGCAGGTATGTCGGATAAAAACCAAAGGAACATAGACTGGTCTCTGAACAAAGGCTTTTAAAAATATTTTTTTAAAAAATGATCTCTTTGACATGCTAGGTGTTATCTTACTCTCCAGTACTCAAAACTGAGGCACAAAGAAATAAATGCTGTAAGATGACACCAACGGATAAGTGTCAGGGCCAACCACCAACCCAGCTTTTCTACAGAATTCGATTTTCCAATTTGGGGCCACATGTTCAGAAATGCTCGTTAACTTTGTGAAGGAAGGACTGACAAAAGCTAAATCCATTCCACCGCCAAGAGCAGCTTTTGAAAAGCGGTATCACGAAGCCTACCATGGTGAATGACGGTTTTACACCCAGTTCTGGGAACAGAGTAATCACAGAAGAGGAATAATGAGAGTATCCACAGATCGTTGAGTCTAACCTTCATTCCAGCAAAGAGCTGTAGTTATGAGAGATCGAATCATTTGTCTCAGAGCTGGGCTTTGGGCTTTGTCACTTGCCCACCCCAGAAAATTTCATGCTGCCATGTTTAATGTACTTTATTTCCTCAGAAAATAATTATAGCATCTCCTCACACACAATTGATGCTTATAATAGCTATTCGATACATATCAAATTATGCCTACCTGAATGGAATTCTGCTCTCATTTAAGTGGGTTTTCACACTGCTTACATCAGATGCATTCACAAAAAGATGGACTTCTTTTTTCTTTTCAATAAATTCAGCCATTACTGGCTTCCACAAAACAATCTGTAGTTTCGAGGGGGAAAATTGATTAAAAACATCTGTTCACATCATTCTCATCTGTAGCTAGAGCCATAAAAGTTGTATCTATAATAGAGATATGGAAAGAAATCTTCTTGACCACTGGTACTCATCCACATATATGATAATACAAATATTTATTCTTCTCTATAATTTTAGTTGCTAAAGAGAGCCTGGAATCCACTCAATACTCAATAAATATCTGACAAGACAATCAATGAATGAATATATAATTCATCTATAGAACTAGATGTGTATGCTAGGTTCTTTAAAAAAATTATCTAGAAAGAAAGTTGGTTAAACAGCATTTTGATTTTATTTAGGCCAGGTATGGTACTATACATACCTGCAACCCCAGAACTCTGTAAGACTGAAACAGGCAGCTCACAAGTTCAAGACCAGCCTGGGAAATGTAGTGATTTAGCAAAATTCTTTTCAAAAAAAAAAAAAAAAAAAAAAGGGCTCAAAAAAGGGATGCAGCTCAATTCCAAGGCTCTGAGTTCAATCCCTTGTACCTCTCTCCCAAAAGTTCTAATTTTATTTAATACACATTCCCATGTAGTACATATTATTATCACATGAGTTTTCCTTTTTGTTAATCTAATTATGGCCTTTGGATAATACCTTCCAATAATATTTACCTTTTTTTTCAGTTTTACAGCAACTTTCACACTCATTTCCTTTGATCATCATAATACTACTTTGATATACATCAAGCAGATATTATTACTGTCACTGTTCAGATAAAGAAATCAAGGCTCATAGCTAGTGTGTTCAAAATCATACATCACATAGCAGAGGAAGAAATAAGGTTTTGATCTCTGATGCTTTCTCCAGTGATATTTCCTCTCTCTCCTGGTGTGGCGACCATGAAAATGTAACACTCAACTCTCCGGCTGCCAAGAGTGTAAATGAACAGTACTGTGTGGCCGCCTGTTCCAGGGACCACTTATTCCTGGTGCTCCACACGCTGCCACTGGTCTACTGCTCCCTAGCCTGAGGCTCTTACATGAGTTATTTAGCTCAAAGACAGCCTTGTGCTCACCCAGCCTTTGCTGGAAGTGTTCTGTTGCACTTCTGATTTGGTGTGGCCTCTGCCTCTTGGCGAACACTAACAAGCTGCCTTTGCTGCTTGGTGACTCTTGTCAATTTTCTACATCTTAGAAATTCTAATTCTCATCCCAGGAATGAGGATTTTTTCCACTTTTTATGGCTTTCAGTACATGTTTGTGGAACATAGTGACTGCATTTCTCTTGGGAAGTTGATACATGTGCCTAACACATATTAGTTCTTTTTTACAACCCCTTTCCCTCCTCTCCATCTCCATTTCTTGGTCTCCTCCTTTTTTGCAAAAGGTATATCTTCTCTTTTCACACTGTCTACCTTTTATTTTGCTCTTTATTTATATTTTGAGTTTTTCATATATCCCTTGGTTAAGAACCCTATTCTTGTATAAGCAAAATTCTATTGGACTTCTTTTACAGTAGCAACTTGACAAGGACATATGATTATGAAATTGTGTAGAAAACACAGCAGTGTAAATGAAGGTTTGATTTTGTGAATGAAGAAAGTCATATGATTATGCGAAGGACTAAACCATGTCACAAACGAATTCACACCAGATACATGAAAGTCAGACAGAATGTAAGAAGGAGCATGGCGTACAACACTCACACAAAACAAAACCAATATAAACAGAAAGTCCGGGAGATTACCTCATAGGTTGCAGTAATATTCTGTAGAACTTGAACTTGTCTAGAAGTTCTAGGAAGAGCAGATAAAACCTGGCCACTAGGGAGGAAAAACAGAATTTAAGGTTAAGTAAAATTTAAATGCATTCCTAAGAAGAACTTGTAGGTAAATATAAAAGGGAAGCAAATTTAAAATGTTAGTAGGACAGACAATCTTCTCAGAGTACATGTAAAAATAAATATATTATTTCATTTTTTTCATCTTAAGCAATTACAAAATAACTCTTGAGTGGACATTTACTGGGGAGTGAACTCATAACTATGCATTTGCAAGGTAGGTACCAGAACTACTGAGCTAAATTCCTAGCCCAGAGTATTTCTTTTTAATTCTGTGTATGTATATATTCATCAATGCCCACAAAAAAAAAAAAAAAAAAGAATTTGTCTTTACTGGTAAATGAAAATAGAGAAAACTCTTGTACACTGTCAATGAGAATGTAAAATGGTATAGTCATTATGGAAAACAGTATGGAGTTTCCTCAAAATATTAAAAATAGAGCTATCATTTGATCCAGTGATCCTACTATGAGATATGAAATCAGTATGTCAAATTCCCATGTTTATTGAAGCATTTTTCACAATAGTTATGAAATCAGTCTTAGTGTCCATCAATGTATAAAAGAATAAAGAAAATATGGTCTGTATGTACACAAGATGCAACACAATCCAGCCATTAAAAAGAATAAGATGGGCCGGGGATATAGCTCAGTGGTTCCGGCGCCTGTCTTGCAAGTGCAAGGACCCGGGTTCGATCCCTGGTAACCACATACCTATACCGGGCGTGGAGACTCACGCCCAGCAGCAACCAGTACCACATACCACAGTGCCGGGCATGGTGGCTCACGCCTGTAATCCCAGCACTCGGGAGGCAGAGGCAGGAGGATTGCTGTGATGTGAATTGGAGGCTGAGCTCAGGGCCAGCCTGAACCACAAAGCGAGACCCTGTCTCAAAAAACCTCAAAAAAAAAAAAAAAAAGAATAAGATACTGTCATTTATGGCGACATAGGTGAACTGGGGAACATCATGGTTTGTAAAAATAAGTCAGGCTCACAAAAGCAATACTTGTATATAGAGTCTAAAGAAGCTGATCTCACAGCTGGAGAAAGAGCTGAAATGAAGGTCATGACAGAACAAAGACTAGTAGTTGTAGAAGGTCAGGAAGAGGAGGTGATTGACAGAGGTTGGTCAATGGGTACAAAGTTATATTTAGAAGAAATAAAGTTTGGAGCTCTATTGCACAGCAGAGTGACTTTGGTTAATATCATATTTTCTATTTCCAAATAGCTGAAAGAAAGGATTTGAATGTTCTCATTACAAAGAAATAATAAATGCATGAAGTGATGACTATGCTAAATACTGTGATTTGATTATTATGTACTTTATACCTATATCAAAACATCCCCCTGTATCTAATAAATATGTATTGTACTGTGCATCAATTAATAACAAAAGTAAAAATTGTTCTTCACTTGACATTGCATTTTCAAGATACGTAGTGATCATCTATGCTACTGCTTGTTTCTTTCATTATAAAATAAATGTCTATCACCCTCCTGCTTAAGAAATCCAACTTCTTTTTTTGAGACAGTGTCTCGCTTTGTAGTTCAGGCTGGCCCTGAGCTCAGCCTCAAACTCACATCACAGCAATCCTCTTATCTCTGCCTTCTGAGTGATGGGATTATAGGCGTGAGCCACCACACCTGGCACTATGGTATGTGGTACTGGTTGGGGCTGGGTGTGAGTCTCCACGCCTGGTATTGTATGTGGCTACCGGGGATTGAACCCAGGCCCTTGCACTTGCAAGATAGGTGCCAGAACCACTGAGCTAAATCCCTGGCCCAGAAATCCAACTTCTTTGTAACCCTTGAAACTCTCTGCGGGTCCCTTGTATCTACTACTCTAAA
Source organism: Petromus typicus (assembly GCA_004026965.1). NCBI lineage: Eukaryota > Metazoa > Chordata > Mammalia > Rodentia > Petromuridae > Petromus > Petromus typicus. Next base: position 84,771 of record PVIR01002362.1, on the reverse strand, counting down.
ATTTCATTGTTTTACTTTTCTCTATAGTATTGATTCTCAAATATATATATAAATTCCTGTATGTGAATTCGTTTTTTTTTTAAGGTTTTTTTTGAGACAGGGTCTCGCTTTGTGGTTCAGGCTGGCCCTGAGCTCAGCCTCAAACTCACATCACAATCCTCCTGCCTCTGCCTCCCGAGTGCTGGGAGTACAGGCGTGAGCCACCACAACTGGCACTGTAGTATGTGGTACTGATTGCTGCAGGGGTAAGTCTCCACACCCAATATTGTTATCTGGTTACTGGGGATCCAACCCGGGTCCTTGTGCTTGCAAGACAGGCGCCGGAACCACTGAGCTATTTCCCGGCCCCTGTATGTGAATCCTTAAAGAATACAACTAGAGGACCGCAGATTTAGCTCAGTGGTTCCGGCGCCTGTCTTGCAAGTGCAAGTTCCCAGGTTTGATCCCCAGTAACCACATACAACAATGCCAGGTGTGGAGACTCATGCCCACCAGCAGTCAGTACACACACCACAGTGCCGGGTGTGGTGACTCATGTCTGTAATCCCAGCACTTGGGAGGCAGAGGCAGGAGGATTGCTGTGAGTTGGAGGCTAAGCTCAGGGCCAGCCTGAACTATGAGACCCTGACTCACTAATAATAATAATAATAGTAATAATAATAAAACAACTATTTGATCCAGCTTTATAAACATGGTAGTTTATGTATTTTTCTGAATCTCACTGGAACTCCAGTACAGTGTTGAATAGAAGTGGAGATAAAAATGCAAAATAGTTTTTAAAGAAAATCTTTTAATGTTTCACCATTAGAATGCTTGTGATAGGTTTTGGTGTATGCCTTTTATTAAAGAAATTCCTGTTCTGCTGAATTTTTATCACGAATGGAATAAATTTTACACATATTAAATAAATGAGCATATGGGTTTTGTTTTAATATCTTAATTTGATATATTGTATTAATAGGTTTCATAAAAAGCTGACTTAATTTGTTTTCACATTTTCTTTTCCATATTTCCTTGAGCCTTGCAACTCCTATAGGGCTGTGAGGAATTCTTAGTTTCTTGCACAGACTAGCCAATAGGTTGCTGTGATTAATCATGAACTTACTTTATTTTCATATACCATTCACTTAGAAAAACAGTAATTTTAAAGCACATTTTATCCTATCTGAAACATTCTAGTACAGTTATAAACAAGGGAGCTGAGGAAGTGACTCCCTTCCATCCATTTAATTCTGAACAGCACCTTATGGCCATTCCTCCTTCTACATCCTAAGAGAGGTAAAAGTAAAGTAATGAGAACCCAGGAGATCTCTGGAGATATGTGTGTTGGACTCTCTTTCCTGACCTTATAATCACTTTCATCTTACCTCCACTTCATTAAGGGCTCACAAATAGGTTCTACATCACACAATTATAATTAAGATCAGAGTGAGTTCTAGGACAATCATGTATGTTGTGAGCCCCTGAGATGACTCAGCACACTGTCCATCATGCCTGGCAATCACGCCTAGAGAATACGGGCTGGATCTTGGGCTGAGGAGCTCCAAAAGCCCTGAATTATTGGGGGATGCTGTAGCTGTTTCTGTGTGCAATAGCCTGTGTGTGGTGCTTTGAGCCATATCAATTTTATTTTTCCTTCAATTTTTGCCTTTATAAACTTCTGGTTCTAAAGAGAATAACCTGCAATAAAGCTCATTACAGAATAAAAGCTAATAGACTTAAAGGGCACTTATAAGTAGAAGCCTTAAAGATGGGTGATACAAAGGTTATATGTGATTTAGGCTAGTATATATATTTATGTGTGTTTTAACTTTCATGTATGTGTATATATATATATATATATGTAATCTCCTGAAAATTTCTATTTATGTTGTTCATAGATAAATAGACACTCATTAGTTCAAATGTTTTGGGTTTACATAACTTAACAGTGGGCTAATTTAAATCAGTTGGTAAAAGTAAAGATGCCTTTAAAATTGGTGACACCTTTCCTTTGGGGTTGTTAGCCAATCAAAATGATATCAAAATTTGTTTTATTTGTACAATGCCTATTGTTGTTTGTCCATCCCAAATTTTAACTACTATGATTGCTTCTCGTGAGTTATTTATAAATATTGGTGCTATAATTACATGGAGATGATGACACACCTAAATAAATATTAGTCAACATGTTATTGTAATATATTTAAGTTGGGTATAACCAAAAGGTTCAGTTGTTCTAACACAGATTGATTGCTGGAACTCACCATCCACCTGTTCCAATGTAGTGACTTGGTGTTGATGAAGACTTGGAAAGAAGACAATGTAGCTGACCTGGGAAGTCCCCTGTCAAGGGCTCCAGACCATCGAGGTGGCCATGAGGACTGCTGAAAAGGGGTGGACTCACTATGCCCAGGTCAGGTGACCCATGGGAACCTTGAGAGGTGAGCACTTCACCTGAAAAACTGTTAACATTAGCTCTAAAGAGAGAAAGTCAGGAGCTGGTCCCCTCGTGGAAGCTAATTTGAGTGGGTTACTCTTTTTTTTTTTTTTTTTTTTTGAGACAAGGTCTTACTTTTTTTTTTGTAGTTCAGGCTGGCCCTGAACTTACTAGGTAGCCCAGACTAGCCTCGAACTCACAGCAATCCTGCCTATGCCTTTTGAGTGCTGGGATTACAGACATGAGCCCCTATGTCCAGTCCTGTGGTATGTGGTTACCAGGGATCAAACTCGGGACCTTGTGCTTGCTAGGAAGATGCCAGAACCACTGAGCTAAATCCCTGGCCCAGGGGTGAGTTTCTCTTTATAAAATAAACTACAGGTTGTACTCCAATGGATGTACCTTAAGGACATAGTCATAAGTAAATAGGTCACAGAGGTGTAAAGACCATAACTTTTCTTGGGTATGAGAAACTGAAGATATAAATGAGTTGTAGGGTGTATGACAGGTACTGTGATACAGAAAATATTCAAATGGTAAAGGTAGGTAGGAGTATATAACATAGGGGAAAATGCAATGATTAAAAATAAAGGAAACAAAGCTTATGTATATACAGGGTGGGGGGTGTAGGGAGGGCAAGGGAATGGGAAAAATGAGAATTAAGTCATGTCATATACCAGTACAAATTTTCAATGTCATTGTGGTCATAATGTATACATAAAATGTACCAATAAAGTCAATTAAAAAAAACTACAGATTGGGGTGTGGGATTAAGAACTTGGAGAGGGACATGACTACTCTGTCAAACTGATGATTAATGTAACTAAAATCACAGCCTCTCTGACTTTGAGATTTGATGCCTGCCAAGAACTATTTTATAAAAGTCTAAAACGTTGCAGGATCAGACTTTCTAGGCAGACTTGTTCTTATGGTTGAATCTAACTCATCTCAACCAAAACCTGCCTCAATTAACTCTCTAACTCCCAGAACAATGATCCTACAAAGGTAGAATTAGTCTGCATAAAAGACTTGAGTCAGACTATGAAAAAATTAATGCATGGGCCAAATACATGAAGTTTTCAGTTCAGGCTCTTAATACAAGTGACTGCTACATCACGGCCAGACCACAGATACAAGTGGTTTCTCTCCCTTGAGGAGGAGCAATGATCCTGGCAAGATGCATTACATGTTGGCCTTAGATCAGGACAAGGGTGCTTGGGAAAATGAGGTTTGTAAAATTCTGTCACTGCTGTTCCTCATGCTGTAGGAGATAGGCCTGAAGAAGGTCCCTTCTCTGCAGGGAATGTGAGTTACTCTTCTTGCCTCTCTCTGTAAGTGGGGAGAGTGATTCTCTGAACCCATGGGCGACTTGACTGCCTGCACTCATGCCTTCTGTGTCAGTGGTGGACCATGCCATCCTTTCCCTTATCATTCCCTATGTCTGGGAGTCCTGGGGGAGAGGAACCTCCATAATTTATCCCCTCCACATTGGACCAGCACTACCCCTTAGTCCAGCTGGCCATTCCCTTCACCCTGGCATGCCCTTAGTTTACAGATCAAGAGACTTCTTGAACTCAGAGGTCCTTACCAGGATCCCGTGATCCTCACATACAGTCATCCAAAAAATGTGTATACACTTCAGCAGTTCATCAGACTGGTAAATGTCTAGAAGCTAATAGCCACTACTTTGAGTACCTCTGATAATTGAAGACCCCAAAGATAATTTGTATTAATCTCCTGTCTCAATAATTTTTTTTTTTTGAGACAGGGGCTCGCTTTGTGGTTCAGGCTGGCCCTGAGCTAAGCCTCAAACTCACATCACAGCAATCTTCCTGCCTCTGCCTCCCAAGTGCTGGGATTACAGGTGTGAGCCACCACACCCGGCACTGTGGTATGTGGTACTGGTTGCTGCTGGGTGTGAGTCTCCACGCCCAGTATGGTATGTGGTTACCGGGGATCGAACCTGGGCCCTTGCGCTTGCAAGACAGGCGCTGGAACCACTGAGCTAAATCCCTGGCCCCATCTAAATAAATTTTGTACTAAATATTTTTGTAAGTTTTTCTTTTCCCAATGTATACATTTTTTGATTCATTTGGAGTGCCCAGAGAAGGCCCCAACCAATTTAAGGCACAAAATCAAGTTTTTACCAGATTCAAGTAAGTACTCTTCTGGCAGTCCACTATTAATAAAAACATAGCCTGGATAATTTAAAAGCCTGCCAAGAACTATCTTATAAAAGTCTAAAACGTTGCAGGATCAGACTTTCTAGGCAGAATTGTAATATATACAATTTTATTTGTATATATTACAAATAACTATACAAGAGATGCAATTCAGGGCATAGCTAGCCAATTAGATTCAACTAGCTTGATAGCCTGGGAAAATTGGGTTGCTCATGATTGACACTGGCAATAAAGGGGCATCTGTGTCATGTTAGGAGCAAAAATGTTGCACAATTTTCCTGTTAACACAGCCCCTGATGGGACCATCACTAAAGTATTACAAAGTCTCACTACTTCAGCTTATGAACTCCCTGAAAATTCTAGAATTTTCCCTTTATAGAGTGGCTAGAAAATTGGTTTGGAAAAATGGAAAGACTTAATGGGTTCAGCTCAGACATCTCTCAATGCTGTAGCTGGAGCCTCAACTCCCATAAGGTAATGCATCACTCCCGGTGTGAGAGGTCTGGCCCAAAAACAACAGGGACTGAGACGACCTCGACTAAGAAAATGTCGGTGGTCTCTTGTTATTACTTACTGTCTTAAGAAAAAGAAAGTCAATTAACATTAGAAAGATTTGAAAACTCAAAAGGTTGAAATAATAAGGTGAAGGAGATACTGTAAGAGGTAAAAGCAATTTTAATTGGCCCATATTTCATTAACCACTCTAATAAGCCCCAATTCTCATACTTAGGTCAGGCAACTGCAGACAAGGACACACAGGCTGAAAAAAGACTCACACCAAAAGTAGGATTCTAGGAAGAGAGATTATTGCAAAACAGGACACCCCAAATCTTGAGAAGCCAAACAAGCTAAAAATGAGTGCAAAGAGAAGTATAGAGGGGAGAAGAGAGAAAAAGAGAAAGGGGGAAGGAAACAACAGGTGTGGGATGAGATCAACAGCTTGAGATAGCCTGAAAACTCACGGTAGATGGGGAAGGCCTCCTGTGAGTTAGGGATGAAAACACACAGTTCCTTACCTGGGGTGTACCTGTGTGCATAGGCGCCACTCTTGCAAGAGTATGGGTTAAAAACCTAGATTTCACTCCCCCTGGAGTCCAATTCCTTCTTCTTTTTTGGCCCAGAAATAAGTTTATTTCTCACAGGACTATGGAGACTTAATTATTGGAAGGGAAAATTGGCTCATAGAGACCATAAACTGGGAAATTATGTACTAATTCCTGATACAAGTTTAGTATATTCAGCCACTGCTTAAATACATAAGTCCAAGGATATGTATTAGAACATTATTCATAGTAACAGTAACTGGAAGACTACATAAATACTTACCAGCAATGCAACTGGTGAAAGTTGGTGCTGTTTCCCCATTTTAGAATGTTTTGACATCCTTATAAAGAACAAGTCTGACTTATAATAGTTAATTTATGAGGTGAGGGGTTCATAATGTATTAGAGAGAAGAAGATATGGAAGTCTATGGCCCTCTTTTTTGAACACTAGATTAGAAAAAAATGAAGTAGAATAAAGTTATGAATAAAGAATGAACAGATTGCTTCCATTGATTTTGAGGGTGAGGAATGATAATTGAAGGTGAGAAGAAGAGGGAACGATGAGATTATTTTTTAAAAGAAAGGCCTTTCTAGTGCCATATGGGGAAATGATACTCAACTAACATAAAATTATACACAGGGACTTAGAAATGCAAGAAGAAATGCATGAAAGAGGGTGACTACTAAAATGTTCAAGTTGTTTATACTCAGAGTAATTAATTTTATGTTTATCCATATTTATTTTAAAATAACAAAAATAATTTATTCTTTTATTTAAACAAGAGAAAATATTTAAAAGCTGTACTGACTGATAAAGCCACCACCAAGCTTCTCAGGAACAAAAGTGACCCTCCTCTTCATCTTGTCAGCACAGAATGTCCTCTGGCCCACAGTAAAGCACAGCTACCACTGGGGTTCCTAGCCTTGCAGAGTTCTTTCAGAAATCTTAATACGTCTCTAGAAATCTCGATTTCATTTTTCATCATCTGCTGCATTAGTTCTCGTGCAGGCCATTGCTTCCTCCAGGCTTTTAAAAACCATGCTAGGAGCTTCTCAGTACTGTTTCCCAAGGATCTGAGTAGAACATTAAATCCTTTAGCAATAGCAAGTGCACTTCCTTTGAGGGGCATTTTCCTCTACTAACATTCCCAGCCAGCACTCCCCAGCTGGGCTGTGTCATGACTTCACCCTAATTATTGATTTGGCAGTGAGGGGGGAGGGGAGGAGGTTCTGAGAGCCAAATGCACAATGAGCTCCCCGACAGCAGTAGTGACAGTAGTCCCCATACATGAGACGCCTCGGTGGCACTTCACCACCAGCAACAAGTCAGCACAACTATTGTAGTGAGCAGCAAAGAGAGCCTGGCATCCAGGGAGGCACGACCTTCTGAAAACTAGAGTTAATAAAGAGAATGTGGAGTTCTTAGAGACAAGACTGATGGACCACTAACAAGAAACAAATTGGGGATGGGTAATGAGAGAGGCTGAAGACAGTTCTCGCAAACAAAATCAGTTTTTGCATCCAAGTCAGTTCTTAGACCCAGAATTTCTTGGGTGAAGTAGAAGTCAGGTTCCAAAAAGAAAAGGCTTGGGCAGGAGATTTAGCTCAGTGGTTCCGGCCCAGGCTTGATCCCAGTAACCACATACCATACTGGGCTTGGAGACTTATACCCAGCAGCAATCAGTACCACATTGCACAGTGCCAGGCGTGGTGGCTCACGCTTGTAATCCCGGCATATGGGAGGCAGAGGTAGGAGGATTGCTGTGATATGAGTTTGAGGCTGAGCTCAGGGCCAGCCTGAACTACAAAGCGAGAGCCTGTCTCAAAAAAGAAAAAAAAAAAAAGAAAGAAAGGCCTTACCATAGTGTAGAGATTATTCCAAATGACTGTGACTCCAATAGCCCTTTACCCAAGAGACTTATGGTAATTTACTCAGGTAACCCTTCAGAGTGCAGGAAAGGGAATACATCAACATTTCATGGTCTTTTGGAGACAGGATCTGAGCTGACCCTGAAGTCTGGGGGTGTGGAGTCCTAGACAAAGTCCAGCTCATAGTGGCTGTACTGAATCCATGGATCCCCCAGTGATCATTTCCCTAATTCCTGAATGCATAACAGAAATGGACATACTTAGTAGCTGGCAGGATTCTCACACTGGTTCCTTCCTTATAAGGCAAAAGCTATGTGGTGACTCACACTTGTAATCCCAGCATTCAGGAGGCAGAGGTGGGAGGATTACTGTGAGTTTGAGGCTCACCTGAGCTACATACTGAATTCAGGGCCAGCCTGAACTACAAAGTGAGACCCTGTCTCAAAAAAGAAAAGCTATGTAGTGAGAAAAAACTAAGAGGGAATCTGTAAAACTGCCTTCTAATCAGCCAAGATAGGAAGTAAGGTTTTTTTTAGATCCTGGGCTTGGGGAATGTTTATTAGTACTTAGGGATGCAGGGATCAGCTCACATCAAATCTACCCTCAATTCACCAGTCTGGCTCTAACTCCTTGTGGTCACTGTGCTAGACAAGTTATCAATGCAAGGGCAATGCGTCGCATTCAGGGCATTCTGGTTTGGGCTGCTGTTCCTATCAAAAGAACCAGAAATAGTTCATGTCCACTTAGTACTGACTTAAGTATATACTCTTAGTATACTTATCTGGTCTTGCTTCAGAATAATTTAATTTTCTCACCCTCTGTGGAAACAGTCTATAAGGAACAAGCCTGGGCCAGGAACGGTCACCCATGCTTGCAATCCTAGAACTGAGGCAGGCTGAGACAGGGGGTCATAAATTCAAGCCTCACTTGGACAATTTAGTAAGATTTTGTTTAAAAATTTTAAAGAGAATAGAATTTCTGTTTTTATTTTTTGAGGAAACTTCAAAACATTTCGGTAGTGGTTTTATCAATTTACATTTCCACTAAAAATGTAGAAGAGTTTCTTTTTCCCAATATCTTCCCCAGGACTTATTGGTGTTGTTGTTTGTGGTGTTGTGTGTGTTTTGTTGTTAATGATGATGAAAAACATTCTTTTTGTTCTTCTTCTTTTTTTTTGGAGACAGGATCTCGTTATGTAGTTCAGGCTGGTCCTGAACTCAGTCTTGAACTCAGCAATCCTCCTGCCTCTGCCTCCTGAGTGCTAAGATTACAGGTGAGAGTCACCATGCCCAGCACTGTGGTAGGTGGCACTGATTGCTGGTGGGCATGAGTCACCATGCCTCATATTGTTGTGTGTGGTTACTGGGGACCAGGGTCCTTGTGCTTGCAAGGCAGGCTGGGACATCTCCTCAAAAAAACAAAACACAACAAATGAGTACTTCTTATACTTCATGATAAAGACAAGAGAATAATTCTTGGTAGGATTCAGAGTCTAGAAATACCTCCCTTAGGAACATTGCTTCAACTCACATATCAGGTGACAAGAAAGGCTACTATTTTTTTTTTTTAGGTTTTTTTGAGACAGGGTCTTGCTTTGTGGTTCAGGCTGGCCCTGAGCTCAGCCTCCAACTCACATCACAATCCTCCTGCCTCTGCCTCCCGAGTGCTGGGATTATAGGCGTGAGCCACCACGCCCGGCACTGTGGTATGTGGTACTGGTTGCTGCTGGGTGTGGGTCTCCACATCCAGTATTGTTATGTGGTTACCGGGGAATCGAACCCGGGCCCTTGCGCTTGCAAGACAGGCGCCGGAACCACTGAGCTAACTTCCTGGCCCGAAAGGCTACTATTTTTGCAAGAAGATCAGAACAGAAAAATTCTGGCTACAGTCCAAGAAGTGCTACCCCTTGGGCTCCTGGCAGACTGGCTGGGATCAGAGGTGTCTGTTAGAGGTATCTGTGTGTTTTCCCTTTACCCCTGGCTAGCACACGTCTTGACCCAGGTAGCTGATACAGACTGTTGACCTCAGGCAGGGTCTGAGGCCCAGTCCCTGTACCTTCTTTATCCATGGCTGTTACACATGTCTGTATACATCAAAATTGGACAGAGGAGAATTTCAGAATGCATAGGCTTATCATCTGGAAAGCTGAACATAATCTTCCTGTCATCTTCCTGTGTGAATGCCACATGTGGCACCTGCTAGAAAATTGACTGATCTGTCTTACTTTTCTCATTGCTGAGACAAAACACCTGACACCCAGAGTTAAAGAAGGAAAGGCTTATTCAGCACACAGTTTGTACATTTTTAAATCCATAATTGGCTGGCTCCAAGGCAGGATGGCATGGCAGATGGGCATTACAGAGCAGAAACAGTTCATGGCAGGCAGAAGGTAGTAAACCAAGCAGGGGATGGTCACAGCTTGTTCTATCCCTTTTATTTCATCCAGGCTACTTTTGGCAGGTAGCGCTCATGACCTTAACCTTAGCTCCCTTGATACTAGCATTCGACCATGAATCAATTCCAGTGTCATGCGCTCTAGATCCAGCCACCTCTGGAAAAAGCCCCACTTATGACCACCTGAGGCTTTTGGGGAAACATGTAAACAAAAGCCATAACACTGTTCTTCTATTCTAAGCGTAGATTAACTTCCCCTGCCTGCAAGAGCTTGCTAGCATCATTGTATGAGAGCTTTGGAGTTTGGTCCACTGATATAAGACTCACACATAACATTGCATCAGGGACTTACTTTTCAAGAGATGTGCAGAAATTAGCATATTATTGTGGGGGTGTACTGGGGCTAAATACCCCATACCTTCTAGAAGCTGCTACCCTAAAATAACAATCAAAATGGTTTGTCAAAAATGTCATTTGAAGTGCTAGCTTGGAAGGGAGTGGCATCTAGCAGTCTACAACAGACACTTATGTCAATTCTCAGCATAAGATGTCCTTGCTGGACAGAATATATCATTTCAGGAACCATGTTGAAACAACTCCATTTACCATCATTCTAAAAAATCTGCCCAGGAAGTTTGCAGTTTCAGTCTATGTATATGGGTTCTGCAGGTTCAAAATTTCTGGTTCCCAGGGAGGTATGTCTTCCCAAGGACAGAACAAGGACCTTCTTTAACTGAAAGCTATTTCTGCTATCTAGTGACTCTAGTCTCCTCACATGGACAGATCATCAGGGAGAGAAAGTATGTTAGGAAGGGCAATTGACCTTGGTCATCAGGAGGATATTGAGGTCTGCACTTATAGCAGGGGAAATTGTGTTTGGCACCCAGGGGACTAGACCAGACACTTTGTAAAATTTCCTTGTCCTGTTTTGTTGCAGGCAGACAAGTACAACACCACGACCCATGAGGGCACAGGGATTTCTTGGGGCTTAGACCCTTAAGACTGAGGGTCTGTATCAATCACCTAGGTCAAGACAGGTGCTATCCAAAGGTGAGAGGAAAATAGAATGGGAAGTGGAGGAGAATTATAGGTATTGGGTAAGTTATCAAGACTAGCCACAGCTGTGGGAGCTCTGATTGGGTCCACTAATGTTTTTCTTGTCTGATTCCTCTGGGGAGGAAGTTCAACTAGAATCCCAGAACTGCTTTCATAGCATGTTTTATGAAGCAAATTGATGGGTGAGTAGTACAGTGGGTAGACTATAGTAGATGTCATAATAGGTCTCTCGGTGCATTTCTCATTCAGGAAGGAACACTTCCTTATCTTTGGTAAGGTTGGCAGCTGACCTTGTCAGCTGAGTCTTTTTCTAAGATGCTCCTTTAATGGAAGAGGGTGATGTTCCTCAGGATTATGTCCTAGCCCAGGTCTAGTCCATAGCCAGTGATGAGTAATAGGAGTTATAAAAGTATGGCTGTTTGCCCCAGTTTGAGGCAATTCTTCAAGGCCAAGCCTCCCTATAGGAGAAGCTCAGGCCTTTGGTGTCCCAGAATCACAGCTCATTCCCCCTCAGCTCAATTCTCTTTTCTTCATTTCTTCATAGATGTTGATGCTGAGATTCCTTTCCAGTAAGCTTCCTATGTGAAAATCTTCACCTTGGAGTCTACTTCAGGGAAAACTAACCTGAGACAGGTATAAAACTGAAAAGGGATATATAAGTAGCATAAACACTCTACTACAGAAATACAAGGTCATTTTTTGGCTGAGATGGTCAGAGAAAGGAGATCACCTTGAAAGGTAGGATTTGATAGTGGAAGGGAGATGAAATGGTTTTGGTGCAGGCGTGTAAGTGGACAGAGCTCAAGGAAGGGCAAGTGATTGAGGGGGGAAGGAGTATGGAGCTCGTAGAGAAATGCACCGAGAGGTCAAGTTAGGATGAGTAATAGGCTGGGATCTGACTATCTAGGAGTTTAGATTCTGGGCTCAGGATTGTGATCTTATTTTCAGCTTAATTGGGTGTCATTCTGGGAGTTAACAAAGCAATCGGCAAACTCAAATTTCTTTTGATGGGAAGGATAAGGAAGTAGAGGTGGATCTAATTATATCATCTTTTAGAATGAACTTCCTGACAAGTTGAGCTAATAATGAAATGCAATGATTTACAAGGCAAATGAGCTCTCCATTACTCTAAGAGATGCTGAATTTCAATTCTATGTAGTGGAAGTCTTATGTTGACTAGAAAATAAAAGGTTTGGGGAAATTTCTTTCATCTTGCCATTGTCTACAAGCAAGTCATTCTTTCTCTGGGAAGGTTATCAGTTTGATTAACCACCCTCCCAAAAGGGATCTACTGACTCGGATGTTAATTTTTAATGTTTTAGAGGCCTTTTTATTTATTTCTCAAAAGAAAATATGGTAGAGGGATTGTTATTGAAAATAATGAACAAAGAATGGGGAGTAAACAATAATTAGTAAGGGACAAATACATTAAATATATTAAAGAAGGAGAAAGTATCAAAATTTGTCAACGGAAGAAAAAAGGCAAAAAGTGTGTTAAACAAATGCGTTTTTCTTTCTTAATGAGAAAAAATTACAGAAATGTAGAAATAAGTTGGGAAATCCTGAGAAATTAAATTACAAGGTGAAAAATATTTTGATGTGTCCAGATTTAAACTGTGTACTGGACTTTTCTACTTGACCAAAGCGCCATCATAGCAGAACTAGGTTGTGAGACAATAGCTCAGTCTCTGTCCAATTTACAGTTTCTGAGAATGAGTTTCATGACTCTGTGACCCTGTACAGGGGGCAGAATGAGACTACAAAAGGACAGTGGAACCGTGAGTGTGTGTGAGGCAGATTAGAGGAGGGGTTGTTTTCCTATAAAGGAAATTAAATTTGTCCTGAAGAATGCTTCTGAGCCTTTCTAGTAAGGAACTACAACCCACTATAATAGGCAAACAAATGAAAAGTCTAATTTTGAACTTTGTTTTTGGTAACAATTCACTGAGTCTGAGCCAATCGCAGCGGCTAAGCTTCAGCCAATTACAGGCTGCCATCGGATCAGACCATACCCAAATATGGCAAAGATAGCGTTAGAACCAATCAGGCTTTTTTGTACCTCACCCCCATCTCATGCTGGAGATTAAATCCAGCACTTCATTAGGCAAGTCCTCTACCACTAAGCTATGTGCCCCGCTCTGTAGTAACTTCCGCTTTCTATTCATAAAGGACTAGAGTTCTCTGAATTTGTGATTCTAAAGCCTGCTCATTTTGCTAATCATTCTTTGCTAAATTGAACTCTGTTAAATTTTAATTGAAGTTTTCCTTTTAACTGCAGTTTTCCTTTTCACTGAATAATACCTTTGCTGACACTGATACTCTGATTTCTAAACTGAGGCTGCTAGCTTTTGAATATGACCAAAGAACTGTCAGTCACTTAAAATTAGGCTAAAAGCCATGGGACTTTCTAACTTTCCATGCAAATGCCAGGAAAGACAACCCCAGTTAGATAAAATTTATGTAACAACAAGAGACAAAAAATAAATATGTGTTTTGATCAGGTCTCTGAAATGATAGTATTTATATAAGAACCACTTGAAAAATTTTTGCACTAAAAATAGAATGAAAAGCGCAAGCACCAGAGATAACAGATCTATTAGTATGAGAAAGAGGTAGACAGACAGACAGACAAAGGAAAGCAAGGCTTAAAGAGAATGAATAAACTGTCCCACTGTGCATGGCTAATGGGTAGCAGATCTGGGATTCAGCTACATTCTTCAGACCCTGAGCTTTGGCATTGACCCCGCTAACAGTGTGATTATGCTGGACCTCACACTTAGAGTGCATCCCTTTCTGGGTGTGCACTTCTTCAATTCTGCTAAATGAACTTCACAAGAAAGAAAAGAAAGAGAACATGATTCTGTTCACCAAGGTCTGTCCGGGCGAGGGGTTACATGAGGAGGTTCTCACTTGCCATGACTCTGAAAGGTTATGTTCAATTTTAAAAGTTGGCAAGAGGCTTCCGAACAGTGGAACCCAGCTGGAGTCTGCAGTTTGGTGATGTGCTTTGCAGTGTTTCAGAACCATGGTGTCTCTTCTCTGAGGTGAAAATAATATGTCAAGAGGCACTGAGTGAAGGAGAATAAACAGGTCTCCAGGCAGCCAGATAGTATCCGGAATCAACGGAAAGAACACTTCTTGTGATCCATTAATAATGCCCTTTATCCTTGGTAGTTCTGTCGTCAGGTACTTTTCCTTCTTCTTATTTTTTCTCACTTTCTTTTTCTAAATAAATAGCCCTGGCAGACAGGCTGCACTTTGGTAATCATTACACAATACAGATTAATGATTTTGTTTACAAGAGTCTTGTTAGTATTTTTTTTAAAACCCTTTTAATGTTTGGCTTTTAAAATCATGTGCATACGGCGATACAGGTTTTTTTTGCTGCCTTAGTCTTTGCTATGTCGTGTTTATGCCTTTTTAAAAATCTTATATTTCGGTTGTTGATCCAAGGCATGTCACTGATGAGATTTACCAAAACATACCACAAATCAGCCTCAGAGGGCCACCTGAATACAGGAAAACAAGTGATAAGAAAATAAAGAGAAACTCTAGGAACAACCCAGAGTATTAGCTCTTTTTAGAAGAGTTTATATTCTTACATTGAGAAATAATTTCTCAAAGGCTGACACCCTGAACAAAATTAGATTTCCCTTTTACTTTTAGTATTAGACCATTAACTTCCGGAAAGATGAGTTTTCCATGTTATTCCTAATGAAAAGACAAAAACCCAAAATTCAGACATGCATCTGTCTGTAAAAGTCATTTGTCTGCCCAAGCCCAACACACACACACACACACACACACACACACACGCACACACAGCGCACCTACACCACACACATGGAGGCCTCCATAGTACACACAAAGTATTAAGCATTTTCTATGGGATAGTCTTTGCTTAAGTTTTATTCTAATTCCTCTGTTTGAGCATAAGTATCAGTCAGATTTCAGAGTCAATGCTGAAGCAAAATAGTAAAGAAGCCATGCGTGAGGAATGTTTTTGCATATTTCTTCACTGCTTTCCTTTTGTCTGTCTCCTTCACATTATACAGAGTCCCATCAAAGTGCTATACTCTTCCTTAGAAGACAGGGAAGCTCTTTCCGTGTGTCTTGCGACTGCTTGTTCTACCCAGGCATTCAGTTCTCTACAGGATCTAAAGGGCAGCCTGACACTGAAAAGGTGGCATCGCCTGTGGGTCATAGCCACATGAGAAGCTGAGGCAGGAAGTTCACTTGAGGCCAGGAGTTTATACTCTACTTGGGCAATATAGTGAAACCTTGGCTCAAACAAAACAAAGCAAAACAGGGTGCTAGTGCTGGCTGGTGCCATGGCCACATATACACACACAAGTAGTTGAGGACCTGAGGGTAAGAACTTCAGCCCTCAGCTGTCCTGCAGGCAACTTCCCAAGTGGTGTTCTCAAATTCACTGTGACTAAATGTGACCTCCCTTCAAGCTGAATGCTTTCTTTTCTCTACTAGAGGCAAGGTTACATACTGCAGAGTTGAAAAGAACAGGTGGGCTTGGATCCAAACTCTATAGTTCTTGTTTACTCCTATGATTTATTCTTTTGAGACAGGGTCTCGCTTTGTAGTTCAGGCTGACCCTGGTTCAGCCTCAAACTCACATCACAGCAATCCTCCTGCCTCTGCCTCCCAAGTGCTGGGATTACAGGCGTGAGCCACCACGCCCGGCACTGTGGTATGTGGTACTGGTTGCTGCTGGGCTGAGTCTCCACACTCAGTATTGTATGTGGTTACTGGGGATCGAACCCAGGTCCTCACACTTGCAAGACAGGTGCCGGAACCACTGAGCTAAATCCCCGGCCCTCTATGATTTATTCTTTTGAGGGTTCAGTTTTCTCCTCTGCAAATACTCCTGGCATTGTTTGTGCCTGGGGAGAAGGATTCCTGTGGACTCAGTATGGAATCTGAGGTGGGGGATCCCTTGGGCCTAAGAATTCAAGTCAGTCTGGGCATCTCAAAAAGACCAGAAACAACCCAGCCAGCTAGCAAGCAAGCAAGCAAAAAACAAAGTGTCTCATGCCTATAATCCTAGAATTCTGGAAGGCTGAGGCAGGAGGGTTTCAAGTTTGAGGCCAGCCTAGACAATTTAGTGACTTAGTGAGACAGTTTCAAAATTAAAAAAAAAAAAAAAAAAAAAGGAGAGATGGTATGGAGTGGGTTGCCTGGATGAAGGCCATAGGTGCAGTCCTGAGTAATGTTAAAAAGAGAGAGAGAGAAGGAAGAAGAGGAGAAGAAGGAGAAGGACAAGGAAGAAGATTCTTAGTATATAGAATTCCACGCACTTAAAAAACTAACACTGCTGAGTATCTAGCCCAGATCAAAGGGCAAACAAAAGTGCTAAATAACCACAGATTTCTGCTTTCTGCCTTTTCTCTGCTCCGTCAGTGATTCTATCATCACAGAAACCATGTTGGACATGATGTTATCAGTTTCCTCCCTCAGTCTCCTTTTACCTTAAAGACAATCATCAAATTCTAGAAATCAAAACTAGCAAAGAGGAGTGGGGATTTAGCTCAAGCAGTACCACACCTACCTTGCAAGCACAGGGCTCGAGTTCAATCTCTGGCATTGCAAAACAAACAAACAAAACAAAAAAAACCCCAAAAAACAAACAAACAAACCAAAAAACCCTAGCCAAGACTTAGAGATTGCATTCATTTGGTTTATTGATAAAATAGAGACAGAAGTCACCAATTATGCTCAACATTTTTACACTCTGAAACAGCCAGTCTTTCACGATGGGATTGTGGCTGATTTGAAGACCATATTGAATAAGAACCAACGGCTTTTCGGTGATCACGTACAAACACGGCTTTGGGCTCCTAAGTCAAGCTCCTTCATCTCAATTACTGACCTGAGGTTGCCCATTGTTGAAGGTTTCCATGGTTCCCCTGTCTCTGGGGTGCACCTTTCACACCTCCCTCCTCCCTTTGCCTTTTACTAACACAAGGAAAAGCAGCGGACTCAGAGATGATTCGAAAAGGAAAGGACTACGGAAGCCCGCAGATGAAAAAAATAAGACAGTTCCAAAGGAACCAGTGTGAATTGTTCAAACACTAAAAATGACTGGTTAGTAAATTATACTACTTGTGCTCTGGAACTATTATTCCATGTATTATGTGCTCTGGGATAAGTTCACTTTTGTTTTTCTAAGTAGTTTACGGTAGATGATCCTAATATGATTGACTATTGAGCAAAATAAGAATTAGACATGTGTATTTATCTGTTCACTTCGTATCCCAGCCTGAATAACCATGCATGGCCCACATTTCCTATTTAATATCTTTACCCTCTTTTCCTATATTTCACATACAAGATGAAAATAAATTAGCCCTAATTAAATGCTTCATACACCATAACAAGAAGAATATAAATAATGTGATACGACAGGGTACAAATAACTACCTTTGTAAAGGATTCCATTTCTTTCATTTCCATATTTACACCAACTTTACTAACTGGGTCTCCTCGTAATAAAACTAAGTCAGAAAAGAATAAAAGCCACTGTATCTAGCGATAATCTCTTATTCTGAAATCCACTTATTGGTCAGAGTGAGGCGGCAAGGTCCAGCCCTCACATTGTCCCATTTGCTCTGAGTCCCGCACACCGACTGAATTCAGTGTGAGGCAAACAAGTGAGAGACTCGGGGGCCAGGGAGTTACCTCTGAAAGCCGGAGCCATGCTGTGCACGGAGAAGGATGATGGCAACAAGGACTCGGAGGCTAAAATGCTTCATCGCAACAGAGGTTTGCTGTACAGCAAAATTCTCTGAAGAGAATTTTCAGAAACTGCAGAGCTGATTGCCTAAGAGTCTTCTTTACATACGAGTTAAAATATAACAGCGCGTGCCATCTCATTCCAGCTTCCGTGTCCACCCCCAGAGGAAGAGCACACGTCTAATGACCAAACCTTCAAAAGGAGAGGATGGGGAGGATCGCTATGAGTTGAGGCTACTTGGAGAATGTTTAATATCTTGTAGACGATAGGGCCAAGGTTAGACAGAGAATAAGAAAAATCTTGTTTGGGTCTTTGAAGAATCACAACTAGGGAATGTGGACTGCTGGCTCAGGCCCGCATTGAGGAGATCTTGCCTGAGGAGATCAAGCTGCTGTCTTAACATTTTTAACTTACATGAAGGCATAAAGGGGGGATTGCTCAGATGTATGGCTAAGGCAAGACTGAAATGCAGAGGTCATGTGGACGATTCCAGAATCTACTCGAAATGTTTTTATTTGACCATATGGAAGAATAGACCAGTCACAAGGAGGAATGCTGCGGCAGGCAGGCTAGGTCAGTCAGTAAGGACAGTGGGCAGCTCAACATCGCCTTGATTTAGGGGGGTCATCTAGGTCAGATATTCGGTTAGCACATGGCCACATCTACACTCTGTAAGGGGACAGAGCAAGGGACCCATCCCACCCCATTTGTAAAGGTATCCAAATGTCCTTGAAGTAAGGAGAAAGAAATAGACAAAGTAAATCAGTTTGTTCACAGAGCAAAAGGGAAAAGAATGAGCTTTCAAACCGTCCCTCTGAGTTTAACACTACTGAAACAAAAGAGGGGAGTGACGCCCACTGAATCTAATTTGGTGTGAAAAGGAAGAGGAAAAGTATCTGTCCATTTGCGGGAAATACACACGCGAGGACAGAAGGAAATTGGTAAGCTAGAGATATGGGGAAAAGCGAGAGTCAGAACAAGATAGAATAAATGGGGTGGGGAGAGTTTTTGAATAGTTGGGTTTTGTTTTGTTTTTTTGAGACAAGGTCTCGCTTTGTAGTTCAGGCTGGCCCTGGGCTCAGCCTCCAACTCACATCACAGCAATCCTCCTGCCTCTGCCTCCCGAGTGCTGGAATTACAGGCATGAGCCACCATGCCCGGCACTGTGGCATGTGGTACTGGCTGCTGGGGTGAGTCTCCACGCCCAGTATTGTATGTGGTTACTGGGGATCGAACCCGGGTCTCTGCGTTTGCAAGACAGGCGCTGGAACCACTGAGCTAAATCCCCAGCCCCCTTGAATAGTTTTTAAGTAGATATGTTTTCACATATTCAAACAGATACAGATTTAAAATGGACACAAAAGCAAATGCACCCGTGTTTCAAATGGGTGACATCAACTCACTAAAGCACAGAACTAGCCCAAGTACTTTTAACTTTTTCAAATCACAAAAAATAACTTCAAACAGTTGAACTCACAGTATGCAGAAAAAAATTTATCCATTTTTAAAACTATATTTTGTAACCTGTGTTTTCTTCAGAGAACATAAAATTAACACTTTGTCTTACATTTCTTCCAGATGAAGAATTTTTTAAATGCCCTTTAACAAGCCTTGTTTACTCAAGCACACACATTTTTCAAAATTAATATCACTGTATGCTGAAGATCTGTCCAGTGCTCTGGTATATCTCACTAAACAGAAAAAGGAGGCTGCTCACTGTGCCTCTGACGGGCCTATCAGTAGCTGCTGGTCTGGAGAAAAGGGGTGGGGGGGTCACTAAACCACACACAAGTAGGTCAAGCGGTACGGCCTCTCACACTGTACATCTGACGTGAACTTTAGTCTATGCTCACCTTCAAATGCTCATTCAAATGCTCATTTATACCACTGCAGTGGAGTCAGTGCTTTCTGCCTTTGGGTCTATTGCTATTTGGCAGGAATCTGTTATCATCATTGCCTTTCAAGGAAGCTGTCCTTTGTACTTGATGATTTTTATTTAACTTATTTTTTATTTATTTATTTTTTTTTTTGAGACAGAGTCTCGCTTTATAGTTCAGGCTGGCCCTGACTGAGCTCAGCCTCAGACTCACATTACAGCACTCCTCCTGCCTCTGCCTCCTGAGTGCTGGGATGACAGGCATGAGCCACCATGCCATGACTGGCACTGTGGATTGTGGTACTGATTGCTGGTGGGTGTGAGTCTCCACATCCAGTATTGTTGTATGTGGTACTGGGAATCGAACCCAGGTCCTTGTGCTTGCAAGACAGATGCCGGAACCACTGAGCTAAATCCCTGGCCTGTATTTTGTTTTGTTTTTGAGACAGGGTCTCGCTTTGTAGTTCAGGATGGTCTGAACTCACTATGTAGCCCCAGCTGGCCTTGAATTTATGACAACCCTCCTGCCTCTGCTGCCCTAGTGCTGGGATTATAGGTGTGAGTCACTATCCCTGGCACCAGCCCTTTCTGTTCATAGATGTAATTTATGCTGAGACAGGGTTTTGTTAAGTCATAAAGTTGCTCAGGCTGGCTCCAACTTTCCATTCTCTTCCTCAGCCTCCTGGAGTGCTGAGATTACCACCATGTCCAGTTCATTCAGCACATTGTTCTGTCTTTTATGGATAAAATTCTTCATGATTTCTCTTCGTATCCCTGTCTCTCCCTCTTGCTCTGGGGTTGTACTCGGGCCCTCATGTATATGAGGCAAGGGCTCTACCACATTTAGGTGCTCAGACCCTCCTTCCGGGCCTCCTGAGAATCCTGTAAGACTTAATTTAAGGTCTGTGTTGTGTTATTCTACATGGTTAATGCTTTGAGATGGATTTGTGCTCTGAGTATTGTTTTTGTTAGTCATTTCACTTGGCATTTCATTTCTTCTGTGATTTAGAACATGGTGTATAGTCCCATTGTGAGGACATCTTCTCTTGGGTAGAGAACCCTGGCTTTTTTTTTTTTTTTTGCCAGCATCCAAACAACAATAGGCTATCTGTTAAGTTTCATGTAGAGGACAAATTAAATCCCTGCTACAACAGTTGGTATAAGGTTCTAAGTTCCTAGATGGCCAAAACAGTTTCATGAAGGACAAAGTCAGAGCACTGAGATTTCCTGGCTGCAAAAAACTTTGTATAGTGTCATCACAGAGATAGAAACCAGTGGAACAGAATACAGCCTAGAAATAGATCCTCAAAGACAAAATAAGCTGGTTTCCCACAAAATTGCCAAGATCATTCAATGCAGAAAGATCATAGTTTTAGTGAACAGAAAAATATGATAGCTGTGCACAATAGAACTGATCTGTAGCCAGACCTTGCACCTTTTAAATAATACAAGAGAGGTCTCAGACTTAAATGTGAAAGCTAAATTATAAAACTTGCAGAAGCAAATATATAAGAAAATAATTTGTGACCATCAGTTAAACAGAAAAAGCACAAATGAAAAAACTAAAAAAAAATTAGACTTCAAAGTTGCAAACATTTACTTTTTTATTTGTTTGTTTTTATTTTTTTGAAACAAGATCTCATTAATTCAGGATGGCCTTGAACTCACTGTACAGTTCAAGCTGGCCTCAATTCACAGAGATCTTCCTGCCTCAGCTTCCCAATAGGGGCCCAGATACATGAGCCTCTATTCCTGACAGCACTTGGTCACTGAAAAACATCGTTAAGTAAATAAAAAGATAAGCCAGAGGAAAATATTTGCAAAACACATACCAGAAAAGGCATTTGTGTCCAAAATATTTAAAGAGCATGTAAGTCAAAAACAAAACAATCCATGTCAGTGGAAGAATTATACAGACAATTTACCACATGTGCAAATAGACTGTGGACATATACTCAACGCCATTCATTATTAAGGAGATGAAAATCAAAACTAATATCCTCCACCATGTATCTCTGGCGTGGTTCAAATAAAAACGGCTGACAATACAAAGCAGAGGTAAGAATGACAACCTGCAACTCTTGTCCATTGCTTATGAGAGTGCAAACTAATAGATCCACTTTGAAAATCAGATTGATAATTTTTGTAAAGTTAAATATATCCTTATCATATGTCCCAAAAGTTCTATCCTAGATATTTACCAAAGTGAAAAACAAATATTTGTCTACAGGAAGACCTGAATGTCAGAGCAGCTGAGTGTTCCAAGAGCCAAATGTTTGTGGTAGTTTTATTCATGATAGTAAAAGATGGTGCTTAAACCATCCAAAAGCCCAACAAGTGGGAGTGGATAAACCCACTGTCTCATCTCCAGACAGTAAAACAAGATCAACCGTTAAAAAGAACAGAGCATTGATACATACCTCCAAAGCATCATGCTATGTAAAGCTAGCCCAGCACGAAAAGATTTAGATTGTGCCATCTCATCTGTTCCATATCCTAAGAAAGGCAAAACCAAAAGAGGTAATAGGTAACTTGTTGCCAGGAATTGGAACTATGGGGGACGGCTCACTTACAGGGAAGTTAAGGAGAATTTGTGGGAATGGTAGAGATACTTTTTATTTTGATTAGAGAAGTAATTAACACAACTGTATCCTGTCAGGAGTCCTCAAACCTGACATTTACAAGCTGAATTTTATTTTTTAAAATATTTATTTATTTATTTTGAAACAGGGTCTCATTTTGTAGGTCAGACCGGCCTCAAATTCACTATGTAGCCCAGAGTGGCCTTGAACTCACAGCAATCCTCCTGCCTCCATTTCCCAAGTGCTGGGACTATAGGCACGGGTCACCATGCCCAGCATTCTCGTATATGATTACTAAGGGACCTTGCACTTTCCAGGCAGACACTGGAACCACTGACCTAAATCTTCAGCTCTATAAACTAAATTTTTAAGAAGAAAAGGAGGGACGAAGAGGGGAGGAAGCGGGGTGCAGGAAGCTGGCAGGAAAGTTAATTTCTTCCCTTTTTGTCTCTCCTGAGTGCCTCTGTTGGTCACGGCCTCTGGTGAGGAGTGAAAATATACAGAATTTGGATCGGGGGCTCACCCCTTGCGTAGGACCCATAAACCTCTTAGTCTCTTGGATTTGCAGGTTTTTCTTTGGAAAATAAAGTTAACAACATCAGAGAGCTGTTGTGAGGATCAGTAAGGTAATAGAGAACTGATTGTGTCAACTTGATTGGAAATACCCAGCTAAACTGGATCAGCACTGTTCTGGCTGTGGCTGGAAGGATTTACTGGAGACAGAAGACCCGCCCTGGGCATGAATGGCACCGACCAATAGGCTTACAGCCTGAATGGAATTAAAAGGCAACAAAGAAGGAGGCTCACTTGTATTTCTTAGGAGGAGCTTCAGCCTGCACCTCCACCTGGGACATTATCTCCTGGCTTCCGGCATCCTGAAACTGATTCACTCAGGCCCATACAGTGAGCTCTTGGCCTTCATCTGAAGGCTCAAAGCCCCAGTGGGAAAATGGCCCTTTGGCACTTTTCCACACCTGATCGTGCTTGACCACTGGGAATAGCTGGTTTGTTCCACTGCTGTTTTCTGAGAGATAAATAATAAGCTACTTCTACAAATACAATCTAATCCTGGTGGATTTACCTGATTTAATCATGCCCCAGGGCCCAGGTAATTTGCACAGCGGTTCTCAAACTAATTTGGGGGATTAGGTGGCAGAAACAATATGGCAAGTATTTCATGTGGAGTCCTCATCCCCTGTCTATGTTAAGGCTGAGTTTATGAAGATAACTCCTGCAAAGTGTGTCTGCCTTGGGGTGTCTCTCAAATCAGAGCAGTCTGAGAATCAGGGCAAATGCCCCAGGGACCTGGCTTGCCTTAATGTGGGATACGCACTTCAGGCTGATTGTTCGGTAAGTCCCGAGGGTTAATTAATTCACTGCCATTTTATTATGAGTTCTGGTGCAATTCAATTTTCAAGCTCTCCCTTCAAAATCATTCTGCCATGAAAGCTGCATAATCTTGGGAGGTTTTGAAGACACATAATTGATAAATCTTTTTCCTCTTCACACATTTTCTCTCATCTTATTCATTGAAAGTGAACCAGTCTTATAATTTACACAGTCTTGGATTATCTGCCTTCCTGTATTTCTAAGGAAAGATGAAAAATGATGCCATCCCAGAAGCCATTTGCAAGGAAGCATTGAGGCCTGACTGCAAAGAAGTTGACTTCCTTACTTCGCTAGCAAGACTGGGCCTGAGACTAGGGAATGAAGAAGGTTCCCTGGCACCTAGATGGGCAAATGCTTCCCGTAAGACTGGGTGGCTAAGTTGTCAACAAAGCAAGGCTTCTTTCTGCTATATTTCCACACTTTCATGATGCCTCTCTGAATGGCACGTCCTTCGAAGTTGTTCCAGCCATTCCTAACATCTGAGCAGGATCGCTGGCTACAGAGCAGCTGCTAACATCACTTGGAGACCTTTGAAACATCCAACTTTCTCAAGTGCACACTGGATCCACTATGTTCAGATCCTGGGGGGAAGAATATAGATATCAGCATTTCTAAAGCTCCCGAGATGGTTGCAAAGTACAGCCAGCACTGAGAAAATCTGCAAGGGAGATCTGACAGCCACAGGTCACAGAACCTCTGGTAGAGACTGCATCTTAATGGGCTCAGGGACATTTGTTGCAACAAACTCCCCAATGACTCATATTATGTTATGTTCCATACAGCTTTAACATTAAATAATTCTCTACCGACCTCTACTCTAAAAATGATGTGTAATAAGCTTTAAACAAACTATTTCTCCAGGTGTGGTCACATATACCTGTAATCCTAGCACTCTGGAGGCTGAGGCAGGAAGATTGCCATGAGTTCAAGGCTAGTCTGGGCCACATAGGGAGTTCAAGGCCATCCTGAATTATATAGTGAGATCTTGTCTCAAAACAAAAACAGACAAAAACCAAAAATAATTTTTAAAAAACTTATTTGATTGTAACTTTTGAATTTTGATGTGAGATCATTATAGGACATGGTTCCAAGAAGTCCTCCAAAGAAGATAGGGGACCTGAGCTTGGGCTCTGCTCAGCTTGAGTAGGGTCTTATCATAGAAAAGAACTGCAGCCCCTATTACTGAGTGGCATGAGCAGATTTATTAAACCTAATAACAGAAGGTTATAATGGTTGGTTGCGATGTGGCGGCGATGCGGCTGCAATGCAGCATGCCTGTCATTTCAGCACCCTGGGAGGCTAAGGCAAGAGGACTACAAAATTTAAGCCTAGCCTTGGCATCTTAGTTACTTAGAGACCCTGTCTCACAACAAAAAGTAAAATAACAGTTGGGATTGTAGGTCATTGAATAGGCCCTGAATCTACTACAAGAAAGTAGAAGAGAAGAAAGAGGGAGAAAAGAAGGTGGTTGAGGAAGAGGAGGAAGAGGAAGAAAAGGAAAGGAGAAAACTAAGGAAGGAAAAGGACAGGGAGACAGAAAAAGGGGGAAAAGAGGGAGGGGGACAAGGGAGAAGAGGAAGAAAAAGAAGTTGAAGCTCAGGAAGGAGTTCAAGCACTTGAGGAGAGACGCTCTATGATCTGGAGTTGGGATACGTATCAGTCAGTGTGTACTAGTGAAACAAATATAACAGATACAAATCTACAAGAATTTACAGATTAGCTTACGATGGCTGCCCAGAGTCAGATGTGGAAGAGTGCAAGAGGTCTGCCTGCCCTCTGGACATCCGAATGATCCGGCCTGGAGCTCCAAGTAGCATGCTGTGAGAATCTGTAATAGGAGGCTGAAGGGTCTGAGCTGAAAGCCAGGAGACAGCATCTAAGATGAAAGCGAAGACTGGAGCTCTTCCAAAGGAAACAGAGGCAATTGTTCCTTCTTTTTTTTCCTTCGTACCATTCTGGCGACCATCTTCTCTAGGGTGGATCTGCACACCCAAAATGGTGATGGGCCAATTTAGTTGGGGTTACTAAACTGACACAATCGATCAACGCCCACAGGATATGTATGTGTCCTCAGAGCAGATAATCTGGGATGCTCATTTCTTTATCATTTACCTTGTGTCTGTTTCCTTGAGGTCAGGCTGCTCATTAGTGGGCTAAAGCAAAAACTAGGTTTATCAACTAAGTTCAAAAGTACACTATTTGTATATGTTTGAAGTTTGGAGATAGTAATAATAGTGTTTCTTTGAGACTGGAAGCCCATGGAATTTGTGGGCTTATAGTATCAGTATAAATCAAATTTATGGGCTAAGAATATCTGCAAGAGTCTTGGGGATTTACATGGAAGGATTCTGGAAGAAAAACAAGCCTGAGGTAAAAAAGGTGTTGCACGCTTGTAATAATGTTGATTGTGTCTTGAAGATGCACTTTTCTCAAAATTATAATTCCCTTGTCTCCTTCTACCTATCTTTTTTTCTTCTATCTTCTCTTAAGCTAACATAAAATTACCTCCATTTTTCCTTGAGTTGTTAATAATGAGATAGTGGATATTAACTAGATTATCATTGTTGTGCCTGCCTGACATAAGATGGATTATTAAATTAATGTAGCCTTCAGACATAAGAAAACATTTGCACAGTTTTCTTTTTGTCATTCATTCACAGATTCACTTAGAAAATTTGGACTTGCAGAAACAGGGAGAAATGACAGAGTAAAGAACCATCTTTATCAGCTAACGGTTTAGCTACTAGAATTTTATGAGTGGATTTCCCAAAAAAATTAGGGAATTAGCTGCACATGGTTATTCAGAGCATGAGCTGTGTTTTCTGAATCATGAGGCCGCCAGGGACATGCTGGGCTGTTATAACCATGTCAAGTTCACCAAGAGAGCACTGCCGGGCCTTATGCTGAGCCTTCTGGTTCACTGATGTGGACAAAGCAGAAAGGTGTACGACAATAAGTACAGCAACAGTAAGGCAAGCAGTACAGGGACACCCCCGGGACACTGAGGCACAAGGTCACGGCCTTCATGCATTAGCATAAGTTTGAGATGAGTGGTTTAAAGTGGGCTTAGAGTTTACATAGTCTTTATGAAAGATCCTAATGATGTACCTGAGGACAGGCTATGTGCGTAGGTTCACATCTCAGTGGATAAATCACTAGGCTAGTTGAGATATTCCAGGTCATCCAGTCCAGTGGATTGCATCACACAGGCTCAGAGGCCACCATTTCCAGGCAGACATCAATCCATTCTACTATAAAGCACGCCAAGCAAGCATGTTTCACAACTTTTCTCACGATTGCTTCTTTCTGTGCAGCATCGCCCACAGGACATATTTGTTTATGGTAAATATGTCAGTCTTCAAGCAGATACTGAGTTCTTACTAAGAATCTAGAAATGGGGCCAGGGATTTAGCTCAGTGGTTTCGGTGCCTGCCTTGTAGTGCAAAAGCCTGTGTTCAATCCCGGGTAACCACATTCAACAATGCTGGGTGTGGAGCCTCACACCCACCAGCAATCAGTACCACATACCACAGTGCTGGGCATAGTGGCTCAAGCCCGTAACCCAGCACTTGAGAGGCAGACGCAGAAGAGTTGCTGTGAGTTGGAGGCTGAGCTCAGGATCAGCCTGAGCTACAAAAGTGAGATGTGGTCTCCAGAAGAGAAAGAAAGAAAAGAATCTAGAAACATGCTTGTCCCTGTAGAGGATACCAGCACCCATAAGTCAGGGTTCCTGCCTGTCTACTTTTCATTCAGCAGCTTGAAGTCTTCCCCACATGTTTATTTGCCTTTCATTCTGAATTGACTTTTCCTCTAAGCTCATGTAATACTGCACTTTATTTACAAACGTGTTATAGCCTTGCTTAGTCTGCTTTATATTATGGCTTTGTGGGCATTTTTGTACATTATCTCTTGCTGTATTAAATGCTTCTTTAGATATAAAATTGAGACATTGAGGATCAGCTTAATCATCCATCTGAGTTTAGGGTTACTGTAAAATACTTTGGGGAAACTTAAGAGAATATATGTTTTACTATCCAACATTCAATATCATTAGTAGAGCAGAAATTGGTAAGTAGCTCTTCAATAAAAACATTGTGTGCTCAAGAAGTCTCTATTATTGGTTCCGGCGCATTAGCTCAGTGGTTCTGGTGCCTGTTTTACAAACCCAAGGACCCGGTTGAATCCCCAGTAACCACATACAATACTGGGTGTGGAGACTCACACCCAGTAGCAATCAGTACCACATACCACAGTGCTGGGCGTGGTGGCTCATGCCTGTAATTCCAGCACTCGGGAGGCAGAGGCAGGAGGATTGCTGTGATATGAGTTTGAGGCTGAGCTCAGGGCCAGCCTGAACCACAAAGCGAGACCCTGTCTCAAAAAAATTTAAAAAATTTAAAAAAAAAGAAGAAGTCTCTATTATTACTCACTAGGCCTAACTTGCTGTGGCAAAAAGTTGAAATAATCTAAGTCATTAAATACTGTTTGGCACACTTATACACTAGAATGCTACAGACTTATTGAAAAGATCGAGGGACACCTATATGTACCGCAACAGAACAACCTTCAAAATAGAGTGTTCAGATGCAGAACGGTATCTATATTAATACTTGTGTTTTGCATGTGCAAGTGAGTGGCACATGGTATTGGATAGAACATTCCTACGGGACTACAAAAGAATTTGTAAGAGTAGTTGATGATTAGGGAAGGGAACTGGGAGACTGGGACAGTGGTCAGTTGATGAATTAGCTCTTTTGGAATCAAAAGCACTATATAGAGTTTGATAATTCCTGTTTTGAATATTGCCACCATGTTAATTTCAAGCTAACAGTCATTTAATAATAGATGTGCAAAATTCAGCTGGCTCCGGTGAGCTGATTTTGGCTAGTTTCAGAGCACATCGCTAGGCACAAGGACGAGGGCTGACTGAGTTTCTGTTGTAAAGCTGTTAGTGCAACTTAAATTTCATGTGCTCTATTTGATCATTTAAAATGCAATCTTTGTTTGTTTTTCTTTTTTTGGTACCAGGGATTGAACTCAAGACCTTGTATCTGTGAGGCAGGCACCATAACCACTGAGCAAAATCTCCAGCTGAGCAATGACAAAATTTCAAAGTTAGAAAATTATCATGCTGGGCCGGGGATCTAGCTCAGTGGTTTTGGCACCTGTCTTGCAAGCGCAAGGACCCGGGTTCAATCCCCGGTAACCACATAACAATACTGGGTGTGGAGACTCACCCCAGCAGCAACCAGTACCACATACCACAGTGCCAGGCGTGGCTCACGCCTGTAATCCCAGCACTCGGGAGGCAGAGGCAGGAGGATTGCTGTGATGTGAGTTTGAGGCTGAGCTCAGGGCCAGCCTGAACCACAAAGTGAGACCCTGTCTCAAAAAAAAAAAACAAAAAAGAAAATTATCATGCTTAGGCTCCTATATTCCTTTAGACTCTGCTCTCCTGTACTTGTTTAGTCTTTTTATTTGAGACTCATCAGTGCAGTCTGGTAGCAAAAATACTTACTACTTGTAATGTCTTAATGTGTAGGGAAGGCAACTATGTCCTTAGTATCAAATCCGGAAAAACACCCAGAGCTGGAAAACCACCCTTGAAAATGAGCCATTGGCAAGACTGGGGCACTTGGCTCAGATGCAAACCCCTGTATCTTCACCTCCATGTAGGTGTGTGTGGCTCTTATTCAGGTCCATGTGCCTGATCAGTGGCAGGCCTGCTCCTCTCAGCAGCCCAGCCTACAGGGAACTGGCTGTAGCAGAATCCTGACATACTCCTCCTCATGCACACCCTCTCCCGGCAGAATAAGCCTCAGCCAAGAGGAAGAGGAGGCCCCAGGCACCACCAACCCAAAGACGTTTCTCACTTCACTGTAGCAATCATTCTGCACAAACCTCCAAGTCTGTCTTATGACCAGAGTCCCTGTCTTCCTGAGAACTGATGGCTCAGCTTTCTTCACTCAGTCAACTGCTATTTACCTTTCAGGTTTCAGCTAAAACATCCCGCCTGGTGGTTTTCTGCCATAAGCTTACATCTCACCTCAGCCTTCTCTAGCACTAGTAATACATTTCACTTTCGTTGTGCCCCATCTGCCTTCCCTGAGCCACTGCCTACGGTGCTGGTCATATTTATGGAATATTTCTAAAGCCATGGACATTGTCTTGCTTATATTAGGCACTCAGTGTGTGTCACTTGAATGAATTAATAAGTTACAGGATACTGCTATTAAATATTCATCAGGAAACATCCAGAGACACTCAATCTTGGGAACATTTTATTTGGAAAGATTCTGAGCATTATTTTATCTTCATTCTCCATTAAGGCAATAGTATTCTTCCTTCCTGAAGGCAGATGAGGGAAAATCATCTAGGGCTACACGAAGTTCAGACTAAAGTCAAAGCCAACTACTTTTCATTCAGATGCAGCAGAAATACCAGTTATGAGCTAAAAAAAAATCCATAGATCAGCATCCCAAGCCCACTGCCAAGGGATGGATCCAGGGCAATGCATTGCAATTGCTTTGAAAAATGGCTAAGTTCCACAGATAGGCCCCCTAAAGACACCTCATTAATGAGCCCATTTACCATGACACAGGGAATCTAGTGTTGGATCACAATGCTCTGTTGCTTTTTTCAGTCTCTGGCACAGTCTTCCAGTTTTGTTTGAAATTCTTTAATGTCAAGGTAGTCAGCTCTTCCTAAAGTAACAGAGACAGTTCTTATCTAGCATATATTCATTCCACTCTGGACTTTCTGGCTAGGGTGCTTGTGGGGGGGAGCAGATGGTATTAATTGGCACATGTTGTTCCCTGGAGCAGAGGAGTGGCAAAAAGCTTTTGCAGTTCCAGAAGAAAGGTAAACATTGCTCTTATGGCCTGGCAGGAATCACATAGGCAGATAGCAAAGAGCAGATGAAAGCTGAGCAGGAATTGCTTCCAAATGTCACCAAATATTTAGCCATATAACAATAACCACATCCAGCACACAGGGCTAAATACACAGAGATAGTGCCATAAAGGACAGGTGCTTAGGGATAGCTCAACACTGCCCCTTTGTGGCTTTCTCTTCCATAACACCTTCCAATCTTCTGCCAGAGTTACTAAATTCTGACGGTGTATTCGAGGTGCTAGATTTGGTCTGAGAGTAAATTCTAGATTTAAAAATGCAGGACTTCTTACTTGATGAAAACTGATGACATCTGGGACCATGCTTCTGAACCTCTGTGATGAGGTTTCCCTCTGTAGGGTACCGGAGACTCCTGGCTCAACAGCCCGACTGACATGTCAGGATGGTCAGAGTGGCCAAGGAGGATAGTGAGAAGAGGTGGGCCATAGAGCGGCATGCTTCTAAGAGGAGCAGGGCAAAGTCACCAGGAGACATGGCAGGAGAAAGGGGCTGGGAGAGGTGTGTAAAGGGTCAGGCATCAGCCTCAATGCACAGGTGACAGGGTAGGTTCGCGAGCCCCTCCTCCTGGCCCTCATCAGTGCTGAGTGAAGAAAAAGGAAGTCAAATGAAACCAGCTTGAAATATTAGGTCAAAGATTAGCACTGCAGTTTCTATCCTAACTGCGAAAGCAGAAAGGGTGCCTGGAAAATAACTTCTTTTCATTTTCTTTAGATTTTCATAGAAGAAGGAAAAAAAAAAGAATAAAAAATATTTATAGGTGCTGAGGTCTTCTGAAAAAAGTAAGCATGTTCCTTGAGTTAGAGGGGAGGCTAGTTGGCTGGATGAGGGTGCTTTTCAGAGTCTTGTACAAAATCACCACGTTGAACACTCTGGAACGACTTGAAAGGTCCTCAGGCATCCCGCGTGGCACTCAGGATTCATGTGCTGATGTCTAGCCTGCCCCACCAGGCCCTACACTCTCTTCATCCCTTTCCCCATGAGGCAAGCAAACACTGTCATGACCATCTTGGGGTTCACTTCGACCAGGTCTTCTGGGAGTGCATACACTCTTGCTCCGATTTTCCTGGCCATAGAGATGGCATACCTAAAAGGGAGAAGAGGGGACAAATGAGGCAGAGTCTGAACCTCGACATATGAGGTGGACCCCCCAGGACCACCGATATGATCACCCTGCAGTCAGCACGGAGTAGCTACATGGTTCTAGTGTCACCAGTTAGCCTCACGAGGATGACCGGTGCTAGTATTTGTCCTTGAAAATGTCCCCAGCTCCTGTCACACTTTTTGGTGTTTTCATTTAGTTTTATTTTGAAGCTGGGTCTCACTATGTAGTTCCAGATGTCCTTGAACTCACTGTGTAGCCCAAGCTGGCCTCAGACTCAGAGTGATCTCCTGACTCAGCCTCCTGAGTGCTTGGATTACAGGTATGAGCCATCATACCTGGCTAGGAGTATTCTCTTGAGGTACAGAGCACAGCAGGAAAACAAATGTAAGAACTGAACAAGAATTTATTCTAGAAAAAGTCTGAAGCCTATATTTCAAGTACAGAATCATTTTCATAGAAAAGAGGAAAAATGTATTTATAACACCTTGAGCTTACATATCATTTCTTTTAGTCCTTGGTTCAGTCCAATTTGTATCCACATATACACGTGTTTATTTATGGTACTATATTAAGAAGAACTAGACTTTCATATTCCATATTTTCCCTATAAATAATCATAGCCACAGTAGAATACTTTGTTTTACTTACAGTTAGATAAAGATAATAGTTGCAATTCATTTAAAAATTATCCTGAACTACTACCCAGCACTTCCTCAGGTCACCTCGCCTATTCACCTCACCTAACAACCTCTTACATGGCTACCTACAGATTTTCCATCCTACCGAAGGCCCCATTCTCTTCTCCCCCCAAAATTTATTCTTTCTTTACGATAAAACTAAGTGAAGCGTATCAGGCAGGAAGGGTGTTATTCTTTCCCCTTGTCCAGTAACTTCCCCTATGTTGCTTTGTGGAGTAATGTTAACTTCTTCATTAGAAAATACACAGAATTATACAAAATTCTGCAAATCAACCTCAAAATAAAATCTCATGCCATCAGGATTTTGCACGTTGCCTTATGGGTGAAGCCATAAGGCACCTGAGTGGTAGACTCAGACTATGGATTCCAGCCACAGAGCTTAGGACCTCGGCAGGTGCCTTATTAACCCTAAACACGCCTCTCTGACCAGCAGGGCTTAAGGTTTTTCATTATTTTAAAAAATGACTGAGTTTTGACAGAGGTTATTTTGTTGGAATATTCGTTTATATCCTCCACCTGTCAACCTCCCTCCCTCACATCTTTCTGATCTAGCTTACCTCAGAAGTTATTTGCTCTGGAGCGTTGGTACTTCCTGCTTCCTCCCCTCCACAGCACCAGTGTTCCCCTCTGCCTTCCATACCATCCCACACAATATTGTAAGTGAAATTTAATTATTTCTCCTCTTTCCACTGGATTGTGCTAAATATCAAGACACTTTCCAAAATCAGACACAGAGGGAAGGACACTGGGAGATTCTAAGGCAGGGATACTGGGCACCAGACACTTGTAAATTCCAGAACTTTGCATGGGTTTAGCTGTGTCCCTTCCCCAAAAAGTTAGATCGAATTCCTAAACCCAAGTACCTTCAGTTGTGACTTTATTTGGAAATAGGGAAATGGAAGATGTAACTAGTTAAGATGAGGCGATGGGCAGTGGGGGGCTCTAATCTAAGGACTGTTACCCTCATAAGAAGAGGAGAGACACAGACAGGGGAGAAGCTGAGTGAAGGCAGAGGCACACAGTAAGATGGAGGTAGGGACCAGACTGCTGCATCTCCAAGCCAGTGAACCAAGGATGGTCGGGCCACGGCAGCGGGAGAAGCCCGGGACAGGTCCTCCCTCAGAGCCCCCATGGGAAGCAGCCCTACTCACACTCCTGTTTCAGATGACCCACTCCCACAGCTGTGAAAGAGCTAAGTTTTGTTGTTTCAGCTACTCCGCTGAAGTGTATTTCAGTAACGCAGTCCTGGGAACCTAGACGACCAGTTTTAAGGACAGTGTCTCTCTAGGGTAGAGGCCGGTAAACTTGGGTAAAAGACCAGAGCATAAGTATGTTTGCAGGCTTTGTTGCAACTACTTAATTCCACTGTTCTAGCAGAAATGTAGTGAGTTACAGACAATATGTAAAGAAAACTGTGCTCCATTAAAACTGACACTCACTGTACAGGAACCACGGGGCAGGTGATCTAAGGTGGTAAAGGGTGCGGCGGTTATCTGAAGACTCTGCTGTTGAACTTGACCCCTGCCTTTTGTATCCACAGATATGCCTGAACGGTGTGCTTAGATGTGGGACTTTTCCAGGCACAAACTTCATTTTTGAAATCCTCTTAGAGATTAGGCTTAGGAGACTGGTTTTATAAAACTAAGGAGTTGTTTAAGCATTACAAGAATATTCTTGGATTTATTTCTACTCTTATTCTAACACAAAGAACTTTAAACTGCTTCTGTACCATCTGTGCTGGGATGCTGATGAGAAGGAAAAGTATGACCAGTGGAAAGAGAGCACTCAAGACCATGAGCTCCAGACCGAGGCAGCCCCGTGGCCAGCCAGGTCTCCACATTGACCTCAGCCAGGTCTCCCCACTTGACCCCAGCCAGGTCTCCACATTGACCCCAGCCAGGTCTCCCCACTTGACCCCAGCCAGGTCTCCACATTGACCCCAGCCAGGTCTCCCCACTTGACCTCAGCCAGGTCTCCCCACTTGACCTCAGCCAGGTCTCCCCACTGGACCCCAGCCAGGTCTCCCCACTGGACCCCAGCCAGGTCTCCCCACTGGACCTCAGGTTTCCTCACTCACTTTGCATTGTTGAGCTTCTCTTCACCATCCAGGCTCTCCGTCTTCAAAAGGTCATAGTTAATGGAGCCGGGCTGAATGGCATCAATGAGGTCCAGAACAGGAAGACTTGTACTAATCTTCGGGTCCTACATAGAGAAGTGAGCGAGGTTTTGGTCAACAGGTCCTAAGGTTATTTCTATTCTTAAACATGAAATGTAGGCAGCCTGGTCTGCCAGTGCCACACTATTCCATATGGTGTTTCAAATCCACTGCAACTTCTGTGGGGCTCTCAGTAACTTCAGAGAAAACCTACCCTTTGCCAATAACAGGAGGCATTCTCAAATAATGAATGGAAGGAAGTTAGTACAAAGGTCAGAACATGTCTTTTACCTACTGTTTATACAGTAATAGAGCAAGCAATCTAATTTTCACATTAGCCTTGGCTCCACAGAGCTTTGGATGAAGAACAAGGGAAAGTGAAATGGGAAGAACGAGATCTTCCTTCCCGCTCTGGCCCACCATTCTGAGGAGGGGCCGACACCAGAGAGGCGGCTGTACCTGGCAGCAGACATTTCAGATGAGCAGGAGGCACAGGGAGCGCAAAGGCAGCGGTCATTGCGCCCAGCTGGCAGCTGGTGGGTGCACCTGGGAAGAAGCCTCGCAGAGGCGCCTCTGCCCTCCCTGACATTTTCTTTTTTTTTGAGACAGGGTCTCGCTTTTTTGTGTGTGTGGTTCAGGCTGGCCCTAAGCTCAGCCTCCAACTCGTATCACAGCAATTCTCCTGCCTCTGTCTCCCGAGTGCTGGGATTACAGGCGTGAGCCACCATGCCCAGCACTGTGGTATATGGTACTGGTTGCTGCTGGGGTGAGTCTCCACACCCAGTATTGTTATGTGGTTACCAGGGATCGAACCCGGATCCTTGCGCTTGCAAGACAGGCACCGGAACCACTGAGCTAAATCTCCAGCCCTCCCTGACATTTTCTTAACTTCCAGTCGTGATGCCTTGCCTCGCTTGCCCTGCTGGCCTGGACAGCTCAGCTCTGCCTCACTCGCTCTGCCCGCCTGGACAGCTCAGGAGGAGTCTCGCCCCTCCGCCTGACCTTAACCTAGAGACATGGAGTTAAGATGCACAGACACTATTATAAAGTGGATCTAGTATGAGTGAGTTAAGAAATCTGATAAAATATAATGCTGATATTAATGAAAGTAAGTTTTGGATACACAGCAAAATTGGGTTCTGAAAACAACAGAGATCTTTTAGCATTTTACATTTCACTATCATAATGTTAAAAATCTGAACCATGGAAATGTGAGTGTGTTTAAGAAATAGCTCCCATTACTTTGAAAGAACAAGGTCTCTGAATATGTGTTTAAAATGATGGATTTTTTAAATTAAGAATTATGGGAGAAAGTAACAAATTTGTCAGTGTAATGGCCCAAAGAATGTTAAAACAATAATAGGTCATTTAAGAAAAATCAAAATGGGTGAGGGAGCCTCTATTCTAACAACAAAGGTCACTAAACATACAGTGAAAACAACGAAGATGAACCCAGAGCTCAAGTGGCCTCCAACAGAGGAGCAGAAATTTTACCTTGAAACTAGAGATGGATGAACTTTTCTCTGCTTCCTTCAGTGTCTCATTCACCCAGTTA
This sequence comes from Petromus typicus, assembly GCA_004026965.1. Lineage (NCBI taxonomy): Eukaryota > Metazoa > Chordata > Mammalia > Rodentia > Petromuridae > Petromus > Petromus typicus. The sequence goes on along the minus strand of PVIR01002362.1, from coordinate 48,789 downwards.
ACGATAATGTCATCGTTGACCTTCTGCCCACCACCGATATCTTCGAGGATATTCAGTGTGTACCTGAATCAAATCAAGAATGATTTCTGGAGGTTAACTTGCCACAGCACGTAAGAGGGTGGAAATTTTCTTTTCTTTCTAGGTATGTCAGAAGATCATCTGAAAAGGACACGTGATGACATCACATCCTCTTATAGTAACTTTAAGAGGAAATATAGCCTTGTTATAATGAAAAGCAAAGCAGATACTTTCCTTAAAGCATTGGGTGGGAAGAGCAGACAGAAGTAAAGACATGTAAGGAATGGAAAATAAAGCAAAGGTCCCTAACCAGTGATGCTTGCTCTTAAAGGAGCCACAAAACTCAAGAAAGAAGTCCATGTTTGAAAAACCCCAGAAATGACATTATAAAGGGAAAATACAGATGAATTTCTTAATAAATAAAAATGTTAGGAATATTTTGGCCCAAAGGTAAGATGTACCTTAGATATACACTAATTTTAGAACTAGTGATTGTTAAAGAGAATATTTATTAAGATGCTTCAAGCCCTTGTAATTTTACAGAGTAGAAATAAGCCACCATTCCCTAAGCTGCTCCTTTCTGGAAAAGAAGAGAGGTAGGAGTTTAGCAACACGTAGGTTTGTTGACTTCTGTGTTTGGGTTTGTGAGAGCGGCCAGGTTGCTCATGAAAGAACTCCAACAGCTACACTTACAGCATGCTGTTCCCAAGCTGACACTGACAGAAGCCTTCTAGAAGGGCTTGTCTAAACGAGGTCACCTCCTAGGTGCCCCAGGAGTTGGCTCACGTAACCCAGTGGCTATCTTCCTCCAGCTGCTGCCTCTACACAAAGTCCAATTCTCCTGTGACTTTCCTTACTGATGTCAGGCTTAATCCCTGAAATCTGAGCCGCGTCTCACCTCTTCTGTGTCTGAATGGCTTCCCAGGATTGTATGTGGAGAGAAAAAAACAGCTTCTGCAACTTTTCATGAAAAAAATCACATTTGCTAAATCGGTAGTTACACTTGTTCAAAGATGCCTCTTAAGTTCTCCCCAGATCAACCAATTTCTCTAGATTTTATTTTTCCTCCTTACAGACTTTCCTTTCCACTGTAAAGTTCTGGTCCTGTCATTCAGAGTGACTCTTCACAGCTCAAAGAGCACAGATCACACTCCTTCATGTGGCTTATCTCCCTTCCTAATTTGGCTCTGCTATCCTTCTCAACACTTCTCCAATTTCCTTCTCATCTTCCCTCTTCTTCTTCTGTCCTTATTACACACACACAGAGAGACACTTTCAACCACACAAAACCATCGAGAGCTCTTCAACATCTTCCTGACTCCTGGTTCCAGGACGTAACTATGCTGCTTCCTGTGCTATTTTTTGCTTCTAATGAATTTCAAACCTTCTAAATAATTTTCATCTCAAGCAGTGTCTTAATGATTATTTTAACTTGCTCTAAGTCACTTTCCCAGAGTTTTTGATGGAGACGATGTCCCCGGTGTCCTCTTAGATAAGTCCAGGAACCCTACTCAGTGGCTTAACAGAACATCTAGTAAATGCAAACATTTCCAGAGTACAGTGGTGGATGAAAGAAATGGAATAACTTTCTCCTAGGGAAAATATGAGAATAATGAATTTAGAAAATGCTTAATTTGGGCTGAAAAATGGAACCAAAATGCTAAGGAATAATAAGGACACAAGATAAAAATCTCAGGTAGAATAAAAATAATATTCCTAATTGGAAAAGATCTTCCTTGGGGCCAGGGATTTAGCTCAAGTAGTACCATACCTACCTTGGAAGCATAAGGGCCTAAGTTTAATCCTTGGTATTGCAAAAAAAAGAAAAGAAGAAAGAAGAAAGAAGAAGAAGAAGAAGAAGAAGAAGAAGGAGAAGGAGAAGGAGAAGGAGAAGGAGAAGAAGGAGGAGAAGAAGATCTTCCTTGATTTGTTCATGAAGATTAAGATTATGTTTTATGACACAATTGACCTCCGGTTTCCTGACAGCTAATGCACACATTCAATCATCAGCATGCAGCAACGCATTTAAGAGTGTCCGCCCAGTGCCCTGTGCAGGAAGCAGCGGCAGGTCGTGGTTGCTTCCCTAGGTTTTCTATACATGTGGCCGGATGGAAGGAGTCACCCGGAGCCTGCTCACAGCTGCCATCAGGAGTTCCAGCTACACTGCCAACAGAGTCAAGGAGACTGAAGCCAGTTTTCCATGCATCACTTGAATTTGGAAAGTAAATGGTACAGAGAGGAATCACACTTTTATAGAAAAGCATGTCTGTAAAAATGAAAAGCTACCTAAGAACAAGGACCCCGTAGGGGGAGTTGAATATTCCGGAGGCAGTTTGGACAATAAATGGCCTTTGGGGTTTAAGCACAGTCCCTCACATGGCACAGAAGTTCGGTGAGCACAAAGCAGCCTTGCTGCCACCTCAGGTGAGACGGAAGTTTAACATGGAGTACATGCTCACCTGTAAATGTAAAATTAAAAAATAAAAGGAAGAAAGACTAGAACTGGGCTAAGGTTTCAATTCTACAGAGTCCACTATGCAACTGCTCATCTAAAGGCAGATTTGTAATGTAGAACAAAACTAATTTGGACTGTATCTACCTAAATTTTTTCCTTGTGAGTTAATTAACCCTTATTATCAAATATGTCTGGGGCAGCTATGCTCCTAGGTAAAGTCCTGCTGCCTAGATCTCAGTGCAACCAACTGGTGCTGCCCGAACACCCTCTGCTCAGAAGTTCTTTGTCAAAATGAAGCAGTATTATCCGCCCAGCTCTAGCCCACTACTCATTCAACAGCAGAGGACTGATGAAGCACAGATAGCAGGGCTGGGGACAGTGAAGTTACTACCTGCCTTCTAATGCTCGTTTTATTTATTTAACATTTGGCACAGAGGGACTGACCTCCGTGCTCTTTTCTCAAGGATTTCACCATCCATGGCCCACCTGACTGCAGGGAGTTAACTCGTTTGCCTGCCTCCGATTCTGTTCACTGGCTTGACTCTAATAATTACTGCCATCTGCCAATAGCCTACTTGTTTCAGGCTTTTGTCTCCAAATTTATACACACACGCTATTTGCCAGCTGTCCAATCTGAGAACAATTTCCACACGCTGATGGGAAAGGAGGCTTACGCATGCATCTCTCTATTGTTTGGGGTGGAGGGAGTGACATGCCATTTATTGTCCAGATAAATGATCAAATTAACTCACTGGTGCAGTCCAATGAAATAAATCCTACCTAGAACTGACGTGAATTTAATAGGTCTGTTAATATTTGGCATGCAGAGAAAAGAAAGAAAGGAAAAAAATCCCTCCTGGAGCCATTTACGTAATTACCAGCCATTTTTTCTCCTTCAGAAGTAATGCATTTCTGGATTTCTCTTACATGTACAACTCTCATGTAGCAAGCAGTTGTGAAAAATAAGATTTACTAATCATGTAGAGGCTGCAACAGCCAACCAGATTTTATCAAATCTATACCAGCCTTTAAGCAGGGCTTTGGGCCACATATTTTTGTGGAGGCCAAATTTTTTATAAAACTTGCAGAACAAAGATAAGTTACAAAGTGAGCTGGTCATGGTGTTGCTAGCCTATAATCCTGCATGTGGGGGGCTGAGGCAGAAGGACTGCTGCAATCTGGGCTACTAGTAAATTCAGGCAGGGCCCACATGAACTACAAAGCAAGACTTTGTCTCAACAACAACAACAAAAAGTTAAAGGTGATTTTTACATAGTATGAATTTATATATAATATATATATATATTTTTTTTTTTTGTACTGGGATCAAACTCAGGACCTAGTGCTTGTAAGGCAGGCACAGTACCACTAAGCTAAATCCCCAGCCTGATGTGAAATTTGAAACAGGATACCATGGGTCTGAATATATTTTTTATCATAAAATGTAATACAGTAAAAACTATTTTGTAATGTAACCCATTAGTGAATTTAAGAACATTCATTTTGATTTTTTTTTTTTTTTGTAGTACCAGGGATCAATCTGGGACCTTGCACTTGTGAGGCAGGAATGTTGCCACTGAGCTACATCCTCAGCTCACTTTGATTTTTAGTTATTTATTTATTTAGGTTTTTTTGAGACAGCGTCTCGCTTTGTGGTTCTGACTGGCCCTGAGCTCAGCCTCAAACTCACATCACAGCAATCTTTCTGCCTCTGCCTCCCGAGTGCTGGAATTATAGGCATGAGCCATCACGCCCGGCACTGTGATGTGTGCTGCTGACTGCTTCTGGGCGTGAGTCTCCATGCCCAGTATTGTATGTGGTTACCAGGATTGAACCAGGTCCTCGTGCTTGCAAGACAGGCTCCAGAACCACTAAGCTAAATCCCCAGCCCTCACTTTGATATTTTAAAAAATAAGTACTTAAAGGCTAGGGTTTTAGCCCAAGTGGTATGACGCCTGCCTTGGAAGCACAAGGGACCAAGTTTGATCCCCCATACTGCCAAAAAATAAATAAATAAGAGCATTAAAAAAATTTGTACTTAAAGGACATCCACTTAGAAGTAAGAAACATAAAAAAAATTGCCAGTTTTTAGAAATATAAGGACAGCTCTTTGGATCTCTCAGTGATGCTCTAGATACATGTAATGAAACAGAAGAAAGATTTGAGTTTCCAGAAAGCTCTGGAGCTTTCAGACTGAGAAATTCACACATCTGCCTTCCATTATTAAGTAAACCTAGTTTGAAGATGAATACAAGATTGCTCCATTTGGTATAGCAAATGTTAGTCAGGTACTGGGATCTACTGTGATCACTGTTGATGATCCTACAGCAGTTGGAAACAATGGCATAACTACATCAAGAACCAATCATGAAAAATGGGATCTGCAGACAGTAGAACTAAAACTGAAGTGCCTTAGGGCCTATGAGGCTCACCTTTGCCCTTACTAGACAGAAGGTAAAGGAACATGGAGTTTGGAAGGCTTCCTTTCAGGTAGAAAAATATGGCCACACTAATCAGCGGTATTTGGAGAAAAGAGCCATCTAGAAAGAAATCCCCAGAGATCTTCAGTAGGTTTTCATCAAGTCTTTTGCTGATTCCTGCTTAATGTATGCATAGAATAAACTACCGGCTATGAGACTAGACATAAGAAATAAGCAAGTTGCTATCAGAAATAACAATCCCTGGAGTTCACACCACACCAGAAATGATCTGGTTCCCACATTTGGAGCAGAAAAGTTTCATAATACATAGAACATCCCAGAAAGTACTCAGAAGATATTATTTCAATAGTAAGAGACAAAATGAATGCCTAATTAAACTCAAAGGATGAGAGTAGATTTAAGTAACCTCTGTTCCAGATGAAATTCAAGAATATTGAAAGGAATATAGAAATATGCATTACACAGCAAGGAAAAATTTACATTGTCCAGCCTAAAAAAAGCAGTATCTAAAAATCAGGAACTATGACATATTAAAGAAAAAAATTCAGTAGAAACAGTACAAAAATAGTTATTACAATCTTCTATATGTTCAAGGTGGTGGAGGAGAGATGAGGTATGGAAAAGACTCAGAAAAAATTTACAGACAGAAATTAGAAAGATAAAATGTGTATACTGGAAGGGGTTAATAGAACATAAAACCTAGGGGGGAGGGAGAGATGATAGTGAACTGAAGAGATAGCGTTACAAAATCAAACACTGAGAGAAAAATAAAACAGGGGAAGTAAATAAATAGAGCGTGAGTAGATTCAGGGACAAACGGTATGTGCGTGGACGTGGCACCCTCAGGAACAGCACTGAGTGGGTACACAAGACATATTGGTCGGTTTTTCACACCTGACAGAAAGTTTAAACACCCAGATCCAATAAATTCAACAAAGCTTAAGCACAAGAAACTATAAGTGCATGATAAGGAAACTGCTTAAAGTCAGTGACAAAGAGAAATCTTAAAAGCAGCCAGAGGGGAAAAAAAAAAACATACTACACAGAGGAACAAAAAGAATGACAACAGTTTTGCTGGAAACAGTGCCATCAAGAAGACAATGAAAACCATCTCTAAAGTACTTAAAAAAAAAAAAAACCCTACCAACCTAGAGTTCTATAAAAAATAAAAATGAGAGAGTTTTTCTGACATATAGGAGCTGAAGGAATTCATCATCAACAGATGTGCGCTCATGAAATATTTCAGGTAGAAGGAATGTGACACCTGATGTTAATCTTAATCTGCAATAGAAGGAAGAGCACCAGAAATGGTAAAACAGGCACAATTTCCCAGTGTTTTCAAGCTCTTTTAAAGGTAATTGCTACTTGCACAAATCAGTTCAAAGTAAAAGGACAGGAAAAGATATGTCATGCTAACCACCAATCCAAGCTAAACGGTATTAGTTATATTAAAATAAGAAAAAGTAGATTTCAGAGAAAATATCATCAGCCATAAAAAGTCACTCTATAATGATGGTGTGACTCATTAAGATGAGACAATGATCTAAAACATGTGGACCTCATGACACAGAAACAATACCAGCAACAAAAATAATAGAACTTAAAGGGGAAAAAAAAATAGAAAAACAAAAAGGACTCCTTTGTTAGTAAGCTTAGCTTAAAACAAAATTCAGGGTTTGCTGGTGTAATTTAATCACATTCTTAAAAATGTGATAGTGTATGTCTAGACCAACAAGCCAGTCCATGAAAAGTTATCTCCTGAGTCTCACTACCTTCGCATTAGCTGCCAGATCAGGGCCAGTGTTAGAGTGCGGTTTCCTTCGTTGAGATCTTGTCCACCAATGCCAACTAGAGAAAACTTAGCTTGATTCTTCCCCAGTTCCACTGCGTAATTGCAGTTCTCAAGCTATTAAATAGCAAGAAGGAAAATAATGTAACGTCATCATTTTGATTATGACAAACACCAAATAAATGCATTAAACAAAGATAAAATGGAAAAAAAAAAGACTGAGTGACTCTCAAGTCTCATCTGGTTCTGCAGTGCTGACACGCTAAACTGGTTAAAGGATTCTCCATGTTTGCTTAAATAGAACTCTTTCCTTCCATCCAAAATATTCATGGGGTTCTCTTAAGTGCAAAACAGAATGCACCCACTATTAGTTACACATGTCACATAAACAGACACTGATTCTCAGTTTCCTGTCCGTACATTTCTAAGAGAACTGGCTCTGTGGAGATGGACATGGAGACTCTGGATTCTCCCCCTCACATATGCAAAGTGGATAAACACGTAGGTCAAATACTCCTGTGGCTCCTCATGGATCAGGAAAGGTCACACAGATGAGAAATGGCTGTGCCAATTCTGTTGCTGCAAAACAATGTTCTCACTGTGTTGACAATAGACAAATTATTGGTACCAGTCAAGCTGACAATACAAAGCTCCAATTCTTTAGAAAATGAGAATGAGAATCCTGCAGGGGCATGGGTGGCTCTGCTTGCTCTAATTATCTTTTTTTTTTTTAGGTTTTTTGAGACAGGGTCTCGCTTTGTAGTTCAGGCTGGTCCTGATCTCAGCCTCAAACTCTCATCACAGCAATCCTCCTGCCTCTGCCTCCCGAGTGCTGGGATTACAGGCGTGAGCCACCATGCCTGGCACTTGCTCTAATTATCTTAATTAGAAATTTTACATGAGAATGTTTAAAGGCACCCAACACAGAATTCTAAGTACGAAATAAAGGACCCACTTTAATAAACTATTCAGATTTCTTGTCATCTGTACTGTAATTTAATCTCCACATAAACACTGCTTCTCTAAGTTTGACTGCTTGATACGATGATCTCAAAATCTGTTGCAGGTCTGTGACTGCACCTGCCTCTTAGACTATCAGAATCATCCTTGTTTACCTTCTTCATATTGCCCCCGAGTTTGGGGTATGGTGGTTTGTTTACTCTGTTCCAGTCAACAGGGACTTTAATCTTTTCATAGAGCTGGAAGATGACCAGGGCATCTGATAAGTCACTAAACAAAACAAACAGAAGAATGTTCAAATATCCAATGTTTTACTCAGGGCCTACAATGGGCCAGGCACTTCCTTACGTATTAGCTCTAACAACAATCACAATAACCCAAATGACTCATCCACAAAATGGCTAGGTGTGTCTCCATCTTTAGAGGAGAAGAAACTGTGATGTAGCGAAATTGGGGAACTTACTTTCTCGAGGTGCGATTAGCCACCTCCCTGAAAAGAAGCATGGCTTTCACACACAGCATAGGAGATACTTAACTGCAATTTTAAGCTCATTTTTTTTGCCTGTTTCTAAGAAGATTATAGGCTTAGCACATACAGTAAATTTGTCATTTTGCTGAGGTCTTACTTTTGAATTAAATACACTGAGATTGCTACATGGAGCGGAATTTCCCAGGTGAATATCCAACCTCTTTAGCCCTCATTAAGAAGGGAACTCAAGACCTTGCACTTGCCAGGCAAGCACATCACCACCGAGATACATCCCTGGCCCAAGGGACACACGTTTTGGAGATGAATGCACACCACAGTAGTATTTGAAATTTTATGATCTTTAAGGTTTTTATGTCTCACACCAGAGGTGAATTTCTGACTGTTCTTACCTGTACAAATGATTCACTCGAGGGTTAACGCCCAGTGAATTCATCCAGTTCCTGAATGTACGTTCTTCCCTTGTCTCACCTAGATTAATGAAGACAGGTTAATTTTCAGACTTCTAGAGTCTACAGCCATACCACCCTGAACGCACCCTATCTCATCAAACTTCTAGAAAACAGGCCATTTTTATATCTACTTTTAACACAGAGGTTGCAATAAAAACAGGGTAAAATGAAAATAATGAAAGACCCTACTCGATGTGGATGAGGGTTTCTATGCTGTGTTAACCTCTGCCTCATTTCAACTCAACAAGAATGTCTGTAGCATTTTTATATGTTAGTATATAAAAGATTTTTATAGAGGTCAGAGTTGGCCTCAGAGACTGATATTCTCGCTGGGAGAGTGACTCTTTGGGAACCAAATAGATCACAGAATCTAGAGAAATAGTCAATAGGTGGCAAATACCTTTACTATTCGAGTTGAGACAAAGAAAAGAACAGCATGAGCTAAATTTGGAGAAGTGGAATTTGAGCATCACCTTCAGGGCTAATGAAAGCTAGATATGAATGAGGAAAGGGTAGAAGATTTGGTGTAAAATGTAAACACAAGGGAGCAAGTCTCTATTAAGAACATCGAGAACGGATGAGGTGGGAACTGTATAATACAGTGCACAGAGATGAGGCTGTCGAGGGGCTGGAACCAGAACTGGGGATCTCTGCATGCTGGCAGCAGGTTTGGTTTGATATACTTCTCAGTGTTCATCATTGTGTGTTTGTTTTTATTACTATAACAAATTCCTAAACAAGGCAGATATGTCATGGAAACTATATTGCAATGTGCTGGCAGCAATGTGCAGAGTTACTGAAAGGCGACAGACATTTAAAGGAATAGGCAGAAGTGATAGTGTTTGAACTAGCGTGTGGAGGATATTCAGGTGTTCGGTTTATCCAAGGTCTTCTCTAAGACATTTAAGTTCTGAAAATGGGTAAAGCCTATGTGTATGATATAATTGCTTTTGATTATTCTCTCTGGGCTGTAATTCACCTCATTGATTTATTTATTCTCTTTATTGTATGTTAGAGAATTGACTTGCATTTGTTCAGCAGGATATTTTGAGTGGCCACTGAATTAGAGTCTTGAGTACTTTTTCCAAATATCTTAAGCAACCAGTTTGCAGTTACCTTCGAGAGCTCCCCAGTCGATGTCTTGGTTCTCTGGCTTGTGCAGGGCAGGGTATTTGTTAAAGAGGTTGGCAATGAAAGCCAAGTTCAGCTTGGGATTCCCCCGGACCACATCTGTGGCTGTGACAAACTGCCGGCAGCCCAGTCTCTCTGCCTGCTGCAACATGCATTCCGCCCTCTGGATGTCGTCTTTCTCCTGCAGTGAAGAAGAATGTATTGAGCTGGGCCAAGTTACCAGGCACATCATGGCTATGTACCAGGTGCAAAGGAAAAGGAAACAGAAATCTCTCTGACACCCTTGGGGTTTACGTCAGGTAGAGATTTAATAGCAGCACACTGTACCTTAAAAGTACTTGCACAAAAATGAGAAGGTCACAGGTGAGAGGCCCTCAAAAGTCAAGTAAGTGAGATTTCTCACCTCTCTTCAAAACCATTTCAACGCCCTGTTTTTAAAGAAATTCAGTAAATTCTGCAGTCTTTTCATTTACAGTGATCTTAATCATGTTAGCCATCGAGCTTTCTTTTTATTATTTTCTTGCACAGATGAGTTTTTGTCTATCAAAATGTTAATAATTTATATTACTATTTCAAATTCAAAAAACGCTTGCAAATTTTAATAAGAACTACCAATATCTAATTAATATAATCACTTTTCCTATACTTCCCTGGTACACTTGCAAGCCAGACAAACCTAAGTCAATTAGCCTACATGCTGTCAGTGATATATAACATTAATATGTAACATCAATTTGGCTTTTCAGACTTCAGCTTGAGAACTATGCTATATATTATAAGGACTCTAGAGAATCTCCAATCATTTTTAAGCAGATTCTTTTTTTTGTTGTTTTGTTTTTTTGTTGGTTTTTTTGTTTTCATTTTTGTTTTGAGGCAGGGTCTCGCTTTGTAGTTCAGGCTGGCCCTGAGCTCAGCTTCAAACTCACATCAGAGCAATCCTCCTGCCTCTGCCTCCCAAGTGCTGGGGTTACAGGTGTGAGCCACCACGCCTGGCACTGTGGTATGTGGTACTTATTGCTGCTAAGTGTGAGTCTCCAAGCCCAGGATTGTATGTAGTTACTGGGGAATCGGACCCCGGGCCCTTGCACTTACAAGACAGGCACCAGAACCACTGAGCTAAATCCCTGGACCTTTAAGCAGATTCTTTAAAAGACTAAAATTTTGTGGAAATATGGCTCACTGTTTGTATGATCTAAAAAGTCATTATGCTCAGAAAACAGAATTTTAAACTAGATGCTTCACTAGGTAATACTATACATTGTACATTCAATGACTTTTGCCTCTCATTTATTTTTACTTTATTTCTCAGTTAGGAAGGGGTTAACTTCAATATTACACTCATGGATTTAATTCCAATGAGGTTAAATAAATGAAGCACCATAATTGACAAGGAGAATTCTCAAGGTCAACTGCAAATATGGTGGCAAAACTGAAAACTATGCTCTTGATTTGATCATTACTCAAAGGGGTACATGTATCACAATGTTACAGTGTATGCCAAACACTTGCCTAGTTACTGTGTATCAGTTAATAAAATAAAACCAAATTTTTTTTTTTTTGGATTTTTTGAGACAGGGTCTTGCTTGGTAGTTCAGGCTGGCCCTGAGCTCAGCCTCAAACTCAACCACAGCAATCCTCCTGCCTCTGCCTCCCGAGTGCTGGGATTACAGGCGTAAGCCACCACACCTGGCACTGTGGTTTGTGGTACTGGTTGCTGCTGGGGTGAGTCTCCACCCCATGTACTGTTATGTGGTTACTGGGGACCAAACCCAGGTTCTTGCATTTGCAAGACAGGCGCTGGAACCACTGAGCTAAATCCTCAGCCCATAAAACCAAATTTTTAAAAACTTGAAGTTTTATATTCACATTTAACTGGCATTAAAATGACAGGCATATACATAAGTGCCTATCATGGCAAATGGCAATGAACTAGCATTTGTTTGTTTCTGGATTCACTTTTCCACAATTATCAGTCCGGAGCATGTACTCACCCTCAGTCCCGACATGTCAATAACCACAGCGGGGATGCCTTCTTCATCTCCTTTCGGGGCCACTTGCTCGAGCAGGTGGTAATAAGCTTTTGAGTCCTGCGAAAAATTAAGAAATTACAATAGCAAATTAGCACAGTTAATTACACTCTTAACAAGACAATACTTCCCCCTCAAATATTATTTTATTTCTTGTTCCACTGTCACTTAGTAATGTAACTTAATTTTCAAAGCTAATTTCAAAACATTCACTAATTTGGATATTCTAGTTGTCTGGTTGCATACTTTGTTTTTTTGTTTTTTAAAAGAGTTTAACAATTGCAAATACAAGACACATGAAAGGCGACCCAAAGAAGTAGAATAGTATATTGTCATCCTTATCAGAGAAAAGCAACTTACGTATTTAATTGTATACAGAAAAATATATATACCTTTGTACTGCTGTAGAAGTCAGTCATCTAAGGTTTAATTTTTTAAAAAAGTGACAGAAAAAGGAAGCAGAAGTTTAAAGCAGAGTTTAAAAACATATTAAATGCACAACCAGCAAAAGAAAAACAAAAGACTTCAAGGACCAGAGGCTGAAGGTTTAACAAGTAGTCTTTTTATAAACGGAAAAATATTGCAATGACAGGTATATTTAACATTCCTCTAGAAACTAGAAACACATTGAAGCTCAGTTATAACAGCTTGTATATAGGTATTGATGGAGCCTCCACACTTTCTTAGATTCTATGTGATTTAAAGAGCTCTCCAAGGTACTGGCTGCTCAGGCAAAATTACAGCACAACCCTCTCCTGCTCTGTGAGGACAGGTGCAGTCACTGTGCAAGTGCCTAGCCTGCCTGGTCTTGTCACAGAGATTGCACTTCTCAATGTCCAAAATGGATAATTTAAACAACATAAGCTTAGTGATGGAAAGGCAGGTAAATGGAGAGCTCAGATCATGTATCCTAATCCTGGCTGAAAAGTTTGAGAGCAACTGCAGAACTTCACTGCTGAGCACAGAGGGAGCTCAGGTCCAGCCCAATAAAACCTCATTTTGATAGTGCTGTGAGAAGAATATTGATAAGCAGTTAACGTTGTACAGCTAGAAAAATGGGTTTAGCTTTGATTGCGAGGAATGGAGAGACTTTGCACTTAGAAGTTTCCCTCTAACTGTCACTGTGCCTGGGCAACCTGAGTTCTAGGCACCAATGAGTCCACCTCATCCAGCAGCAGGAAGCTATTCCTCAAAGCAGTGTAAGCCTGGTGGATTCTTGGCTGGTCACATGATTCTTCCCTCTGCCTTTCTCTCTCTGGAGGTTTTCATTACTTCTGAGAAGGGGGAAACTGAACCATCTCCTGCATGTTGTGTTCCAGGAACTCGTGCAGGTTCCTATGGAGGTGGTTTCTGGACCCTCCTGCCCTGCCCCTTCAGCTCTGCTGGTTCACCTGTTATCATCACCAAGAGCCATGTCCTCCTGCTTTGGTGTGAAGACTACCGTGTGCTTCCTTCAGTTTGTCCCCTTGTGGAACTCTTTACCCCAGTTTCTTTGTAAAAAGGGAGAATGATAAGACTTATTTCAGGGTGTCTTGTGAAGATCAAAGGAATCAATGCATCTATAAAGCAATGAGATCAATGTCTGACATGTAGACAATGTGGCTGCTATTATTAGTGTAATTAGATGACCTGTTGTCATTCATTTTTAAAAAAGGAATCCCCATTCCCATCAGATGCTCCCCTTTAAGCAGCCTTCTCTCTTGCTGCTGCTGCTTCACCCTTATAATCAAACTCCAAGACAGACTCCTCCCTTGGAAGCTACACTAAGACCCTGGGCAGAGGATGTGTGCGATCCGCAACAAGAGCTGCGGATGAACCCTGAGGACAGCGAGCAACTCCAAAGCAGAATCACACTCACCACAGACCTTCTGAAGACATGAAGCTCAGAACCTGTGATTGTCTAACACCAAATCCCTCTTTCCTGCCAGTTAGCGAGGTTCAAACATCACCCTCCTACCTTGATGTCAGTGCTGAAGTTGCTGATTTTGTTGCAGCCCGCATTTTCTAAGTGGTAATTAGCCCACCGCAGCAGGAGCTCTTCGGGTGACAGCCGCATCAAATCCTCTAGGCTTTCTCCTTCTCTCAAAAGCGCAATCAGAGCTGTGGAAGCACAAAAGCCGAACAAAAATAAATTCAGGGGATATTTGGAGGGATTTGTCTTAACTTTCACAGTTCTGTTAGAGAGCAAAAGACAGCGGAATTATCTCTCTGAGTGTAAATGTGCTTATAACCTTTCCCTTGTTATTTCCTAAAAGAAGCTTGCATGACTGTGAGTACACCGTAGCACCACTTTTTAGATGGGGAAGACAAGACACCAATGAGTCTCAAGGCTATGCCTAAGGACATTCAGGCACAATCAAGAACATAAGCTAGACTAGAGCTCAGGAGGCTCTGCTGGATCAGTGAAACCACATTTTATGATTTGACAACACTTTTGCTTTTAAGAGATCAATTTTGTAATAATGACAGTGTTTTCTTGGCTCATCCCATAGGTGTTTTATATTTCAAATCCTTATCTGCTTATAATTATAGCAACTCAACACTGGAATCAGTTCTCCTGTTTCCCCAGATGAATATATTTTGCTCAGTTAAAAGGTTTAAATTTAGCTAATTTGAATTGGCAAATCAATATTCCTTTTCATGGGTTTTAAGATCTCTATTTGCTTTTTTCTTATATTATGATTTTTATATTATGATTAATATTTTAGTTTTAAAGTGAATTCGTAGGTTTCTTCATTGTCTTTTCTGATTTAAACATATAAACAAAAATACATATCCCTGAAAGTTAAGATTGATTATAGATTTAATTTTGGTAGGATAGGTAACCAGAAAGTAAAAGGTTAACACTTATTTCTATGAGACTTACCAAAGTCCATCTACTGCCTCTGTTTAATCAACTGTGGTACATCTATTTACATGTGGAGGGGACAGCAAGAGAGGGCACAGGCTGGCATCGCTCTGCATAGTTTAGAATTTTAAAACTTCAACTGTAACTTTCAAATTCTTATATTTACTATTTTTCTCCTGATCTGGTTTATATACTGAAGTAGATGACTGTGACTTGCCTCACAAAATATAAGTTAAAACAAGTCTCACTTGCTAGGAAGTAGCTGAAAGGTAAATGGGCTCTAGAAGAAATCTCTGAAGGTTGAAGTCCCAGACAGACTCAGCTACGTGCTCTTATTATTAGTCTGTGGTCTTAAAAAGCTTTTGTCCTGTCATTTTCAAGTCTGCTTAGTGTGGGTAGAATCTGGGCGATTAATATCATAGATTCAATACAACTGTGCAACTGTCCAAATTGAAATTTCCCGACATCCTCCTCCTCCAATCCCACCACAGTGATCAACAGGAAGCCTTGCCACTCACAGCAAGTCCACGCTTACCTTCATTTCTGCTTAGTTCAATGTCAGCAAATAACCCAATCTTGATGACTTGCCACAAAAGTCCCAAGACCAGATATGGCTTCCCCTCCTTCAGGTCCTCAGCCCCTATGTTCACCACGTGGCACCCGATGGCGGAGGCGGAATTCAGAGCCAAGTTCAAATTTTCCTGGGGAAAGAAAGTGTGTAAGCTTGGTTCTGTCACTTTGCAGATGCTAAATGATGACTACGAATTAGATACAGCAATGTTTTCCTCTTAGAATGTTCTCAGGCCGAAAGTGTGGTCTTCACTAGCTTTACCACTGAGGAAAAGCAATGAAAAATAACAAGAAGAGAAAATAACTGAGTCACGGAGCTCACACAGTGACTACGTAGGCAAATCAGTACTCGGAATGGAGCCCCTTCTTGGTTAGCCGGAAATGAAGGTATCGCTTCTTTGTTCATCTTGCTTTGTGAAGAAAGAAGACAAGAATGTCCCCTAATTCTGGCTAATTCCAGAAAGAAAGAGGCAGCTTTGAGGGACCTTACTGTCCTGTCCTCCCTGTCTATCTTTAATAAGCCAATGGTTGATATAAATTGAGGTCATAAAAGAGCAACAAAATAGCTTTTTGACTTGCAGATGGGATATTATGGGAATGAAGGAGAGAAAAACCAAATTCCTGGAAAAGATGGAGGAGTTTTCAATAGGACAACTTACTGAATATCCATTACACCTAGGGAACTTGAGTACACACACACACACACACACACACACACACACACACACACACACACAGGAACATAGGTTCCTATGACTAGCAACAGTGCATATATGTAACTCACGTGCAATTGGAACAGTCAGTAAAGATTTCAACCTAGAATCTACATATTATTTTTAGATCCATAAAGGAGATGTCTGTGTCAGAGATGTATTGAATTTTTTTATGATTAAAAATTTTAAAAGGCCATCAGCATTGAAGATTCTTAACCTACTATTCAAATGAATAAAAAAAGTGCTATTCCTACTTATGGCAAACATTATGAGTACATTTAACATTAACTACTTCCCTATTTTTTGATCACTGTTCTCAGTTTGGTCACTATTTCCAGTTAAAAAGTACAGAGGGTCACTTAAACTGAAACAGAAGATACTGATCTGTTTGTGATTTAGGAAGTAAGATACAGTTCCTGAGCAAGAGAATTACAATCCTGAAATATCAGAACATAAGATTGTATAGAGCTCACTTTCTGTTGGTTATTCTTCCAGTTAATCAGCAAATTGAAGTTATATTTATTACAGTTGTGGCTACGGCCAGCATTGCTGTGGAGGCTGCCAGAGAACTTCCCGGTTTTCCCCCCTCACTTCCCAGAAAGACTCATCTTTTCAGCTACACATTATGGATTCAGCATCAGCTCAAAGATAAACTGCTCAGAAAAGTCTTAGTCAAAGCTGTAGCCAGCGTGAATTTTATTCCTAAGTGATCAGCCCCATCCTACTTTCTTACCTGCTATATTAGTAAAAGACAACACAGAAATGTGTCCTTCTATCCGCACTAATCCTAACAAGTCACCAGCCTGCAGCCAAGGTCTGGGGAGTGTCTGAACTCCTGCTGACTGCGGCCCCCAGTCATGGCATTCATGACTCCACGCAATCCTGCACTATAATGGCGGAGAGACACACCTGAATGGTGAAAGGGGTGAGCTTCTTTTTGTTGATTGTTCTTTCATCAATTGTATCTGGCACTGACAAGTTGATCATCTTACTGAAAGAGAAACAATTCAATGCAAGAAAACATGATTCTGAGTAACGAAGCCCAGTACCGCAGATTTCAAATGCTAGAAACATTATAAATGAACATATCAGCAATATTATCTGTATAGTCAGTGTTAGACATAAAATTACCCTGTAATTCTGATTGAACTCAAACTATCTATGAGAAAAGTGAATGTTCCAAACATTGAATGTCATAGTAATACCTTGGGGTAAGAAACGAGGATCCCATTTCATTTACCTAAAAAGCTGCAGAAGTATCCGGGTTCCCTTACCATGTCAGGAAATTCTAGGTGGATCAGCAAAAATCCTCCATGAATATTTCTAATTTGTTAGTCATAAAAACTACTCACTGTGTAAAAGACTGATGATATACTTCTGAGCTTATATAGTGTTCACATTTTGATTTAATACCTGATCAGTAGCTTTACCTTATCATCCAATTGCTTTTTTTATATCCTTCTCTAGTCACTATTCAACCAGCTTTATCAGTTCCTCCATTTAAGTAATTAATATACCGATCACATATTCAAAGCAAGCAGTTTGTTACAAAAAACTGCTTTTACCCAAATTACTAAAACAGGGCCTAAAAAAATAAATTCCCTTAGATTATCTTCAAATTATTTAAAGAAACAAATTACCGAAATGAATAACAGAAAGATAAAAAATGGTGAATATGACTATGACTATTTCCATCTAATGAGAAGAGAAATAGGCATTAGCAGTTTCCTAACAATTCTCAAGCAACTACCATTTTGTATGTGATTGATTTTTTTTTTTTTCCCCGAGACAGGGTCTTACTTTTATAGTTCAGGCTCATCCTGAGCTCAGCCTTGAACTCAGCAATCCTCCTGCCTTTGCCTCCCAAGTGCTGGGATTATAGGCATGAGCCACCATGTCCAACTGTGATTGACTTTTTAAAAGTACATTTCCAGGGGCCAGGGATTTAGCTCAGTGGTTCCAGCGCCTGCCTTGCAAGTGCAAGGGCCCGGGTTCGATCCCTGGTAACCACATACAACAATACTGGCCATGGGGACTCACGCCCAGCAGCAGTCAGTACCATATACCACAGTGCCGGGCATGGTGGCTCATGCCTGTAATCCCAGCACTCGGGAAGCAGAGGCAGGAGGATTGCTGAGTTCGAGGCTGAGTTTAGGACCAGCCTGAACTACAAAAATGAGACCCTGTCTCAAAAAACAAACAAACAAAAAAACACATATTGTATCTGTTTCCTTGAAAAGTTTCAAGACCATTTATGACAAAAAAACCCACACCTAAATAACAGTCCAAAGTAAAGCATTATGACACTGTAGTTCTCAAAGTATTACAAATAATATGTTCTTGAAGAATCCCATCCCTCTAAGATGGGATATGCCAGAAAACGTCACATGAGTGGATCTACACAGCAGGAAAGGGTGGACAAGGCCATTTGTAAAAAGGAAAATAAAAAGCAAAACCACAGCTGCAGGCAGTAACTGCTTTTGTTGGTGGCCTCACTCATTCATGTTAATTTTTTTATCATTTTTCTGTTTTTGTGGTAGGAGAGATTGACCCTAGGTATTATTAGATCTCCATGTGTATGCTTATGTCTGTACCATGCACCTCTCCTTTCTATCCAAGCAATAGCGGTTTTATATTTTTCATTACGAATTGTGTCTCAGACTGGTTTGCTCTCTTGGACCTAGTCAAATCCAAGTCCTCAAAAGCATTCCTGCGCAGCTGAGCACCGGCCTGGGATATACATGGTGAATTGTTGATATTGCACAACATAGGCAATTCTTTGGAAACCAAGAAGGGAGTTTTACTTACCAAAGGACAATGCCATCCCCAACAGCACTAAAGAGGTCGTTGGTGTTTGGATCCATTGGGATGACATGCCGACAATCGGGATCATTTTCCAGGGCTTTGTTTATCCAGTTGACAAAGGCATACTTTTCTTCCTCTGCAAGTAAATGATTAAAGTGATTTATTTGCAGGTAAAAATGTGATGGAAATAGCATTATCTGCAAGGACCTCAGAGTCTCAACCAAGAAGAGACAGTCTCAAACCAAGAAGAGACAACCAAGATTCCTCAGCCCCCTGTCTCACTGTCTCGTTACTTATTGATCTTTAAACATCTTAGATCACTTGGGAAAAAGGGCACAAAACCTATGTTCATTCCAAGTCATAAAACATGCCAAGCACATTTAGAACACAGTAATAAAAGTGCATATATATTACTTACAATAAAATATAGATTTATATTATATTTGCATGCATAGAAAGAAAACTATTTATATAGTAATAATTTAAATATAAATGTGGCCCCAAGGATACAACTTAAGGTTGTGCTGGCAGCCTTGTTGATTTAAATTCTACATGATCAGGAATAATCCTTATAAAATCTCTAAGCTTCTTTACACAATTAGAGTGAAATAGCTGTAAAATGAAACTATTTGTGATATAATTGTTTTTTCCTATAAGTAAAGCTGCCGTGAGCTTATTGTAAAATTTTAGCAAAACTTCTAATTATGCCTTACAACCCTGCCTTGCATTTTCCAAATGATGCATCACTGGAAATAAGCATACCTTGGAGAAATTCTAACAAAAATTTGGGGAACACTGTGTAGTCAAGAGACTAAACTTTGTCTTAGTAACTATAGGCAATATTTAACTATCAACTGATTAATGTTTTAGAGAACTCAGTTGGGGAACATTGGATAACTGTACTGTTTGGACTACTGAAAGTTTCCATTGAGGCTGTTAGATGGCAGCTTCCAGAATAAGTGAACCACTCTCTTGAAAATCAATGAAAACACAAGTTTTTGATTACTCAGTAGGCATTAAAAATAATCATTATTAGAAGTAGCTGATTTTGTCCATACAATTTATGAAGGTATTATTGGAACCTTGAAGGTATTTTTTAAAAGCTGATGACATCACTTAGCGTTGGGCCCTACTGGGCTGTAAGACAGGCCCAGTAAGACAGGACTGCTCCTGTCTTACATCCCTGGAACCTGCTCACTGACAGGAAAACAGCTGGGAGTCCAGAGTCAGCTCTTTTTGTGTTTGTTTTACCCTTCAGGTTTAACCCCTCAGTTTAGAATCTGTAACCCCAGAAGACACGGATCTTTTCTACACATTTCCTTCTCAAACCTGCAAATCCCTCGACACCCAACACCATCTTCTCCACCGTCCCCACACACTAGTCCAGCTCACCTGAATAGGAATGTTGGGTGCCAACGCTGGACTGCTCTGAGGTCCCACCAATTGCACAAATGCCCTCCTTCTTATTGATTGCTTTTCTGAAGGTCTTGGCAACCTCTGTGCTTTTCAGGCCATGGAAAACCTATAAAAATATAACGTCGTTTTAGAAACCAAGCAGCAGTCCAGAAAACCACAAAAGAAAGTCTATAATGATGAAGCAAGGAAGGAAGTGATATCTCCTAGATTTTTTTGGAAACCAAATTAAAGTGGAAGTTTCAAATGTATTTCCTTGTCTTGTGCATCATATTCACCTTGATAAACTCATCAAAGCTGATCCTCCCATCTTTGTCCAGATCTCCTGTCGCCATCAGATTTTCTGTGATCTCTCTCACTCTGTACCCAGGCAGTGGCAAGCAGGCAGCCTTGAACAAGTCATTCAGTTCATTGCAGCTGATGTAGCCATTGCCATCCGTATCTGTAACACAGAAGCAAAGGAGGGTTTCAGAGCAGTTCGGGCACAGCTTTGAGAGAGGTCAGTGAAGGCTGGCAGGGAGGTAAAGGGTGGGGGTGACTGTCCAAAGGTCCAGGCCTGGGCTCTGGTAGGGTCCCAAATCCCCAACGGGGTCACTGCTCCTAAATACAGGCCTGAGCATTACTTCCAGTATTGACAGTAAAAGAGTCATAAACTTCAAAACAGAGGTTCTGGCAATAGAATCTAAGAGGAATTTTAGAGAAACCTTTTATTAAACCACAGGCTCAGTGAAAAGGGGTAAGAGAAAGTATCTCAGAGTACTAAAGCAAAAGATGGATGCAGACAATATACTAAGGATGAGCGTGGGGAGAAAATTCCAGGAAAAAATCAGAGGCCGGACAGGGTCCACAGTCCACGTTTTGATAAAGTAGTTTTCTCAAAGTGTATCTTTCAAAGCCAAGTTCCTCTCAGCTCCCTTATCACCATCACTGTGGTCTCTTGTCTCTGCGGCTCTTTTGCTCATGTTACTATTTCCCTGTATCTGTCACAAGAGGAGACAATGGTGCAGCGGAGGTACTAGGTCTACTTACCAACTTTGGCAAAAGCCTCTCTGAGCTCCATCATTTCCTCATCGGACACTGATCCTCTGGCCATTTTTTACAGCTTTATGTAACAGACCTTGGAAGGAGAAGAACACAGGGGTGATTTTTGTGTATCTTAATTCTTAAAGTACCAGGTATACCAGCAATGACATTACTAAGTGAAGAAATGTTCCCCCGCATCCTGTATAATTCGGAATGAATGGAAGTCAATGGTAGACTTTTCCTCAAAACCTCATGTAGTGGGCTCCAAAGAATCGTGCTCAATAGTCTGTCGGCTCCCTGCATGCACAGACCGCTCCTCACATCAAGAGGTGGAACTTATTTCCCAGTCCTTCAATCTGGGCTGATTTTGTGATTGTTTTCATCATTAGGAAGTTGATGGAAATCATGGCTATAACTAGAAACTTCTGCTTCCTTCTTCTGGAATGCTCATTCTTGGGACTTCCCCAGTACCCAACCACTGTGTTGCGAGGTATTCAAACCACATAAAGAAGCTACACCAAAGAACTGGATGATCTTACCAGTGCTTGCTAAGCCCCTTGCTGACAGCACTAACTGCCAGTCATCCCACTAGCCCATTTTTGACTTTCTGGCCCCTTTGAGCTCCCAGAAGACAATAGATCCAGCTGGTATCACAAGGAACAGAGGAAAACATTACCCAGCTATGCTTGGTCCACAAGTAGAACAGAGAAGATAAATTTTCTGAATTTTGGAATAGTTTATTACATAGCAATAATCAACTAAAATACTTAACTTTTACATAAATTACTTTTTAGAGATATCTCCATGACCATATTTTAAATTACTATGTCTGACCAAACCAACAGGTATATTTTACAAATTCAAAGGGAGTTAGTCAAAATTCTATGCATAGTTAAGGTTGGAAAAAAAGAAACTAGTCCTCTAATGAAGGGCGTTGGAGGTATTTTGTAGATGTTTGATTCGGTCTTCTTGAGAAACTTGCTAGAGCTTGAACAATTTCCTGTTGCCTGCGCGCTACTGCTGCCCTCTAGTGTGGAGAAAGAAAACTATCTAGAAAATGGATTGTCGGCTTGGAGAATCCACACACACACCAGCATAGTTTGAAGAGGAGTTTCCCTGTAACTCACCCAGCTCCTTGGCAGAGTTTATAAATGGAGTGGGGGTGTGGAGAATTTCCAAGTATGTTTATATTTTGGACATTCTAGTAAAATTATTGATTTTAAAAATGCTTTAAATTTCTGACAGTGTTTTAAATTTTCTTTTTAATATTTTTATATAACTCTATAGTGTTATACTTTTTCTCTATAGAAACCAACAATCATATAAAAGGGAAGTAGTTTTAACACTGAAACTTATAGGTTAAACTTGTGTAACACTCAATTTTATAACTCCTGTGTCTATTACCCGCCAGTTACCACGCTGCCAAACACAGCAATCTGTGGTTTCAAACTACTGTTCTCCCAAGCAATCTTTTGTTAACATAAACCTATATGTAAACAAAAGTAAACACTCAATTCCACAAAAAAGTAAACAAATGAAAATAACATCTCTGACAAGTGTTGTGGCTCGTCTGTAATCCCAGCACCCGGGAGGCAGAAGCAGGAGAATTACTATGAGTTCAGGGCTTGCCTGGGCTACATAGTAAGTTCAGGGCCAGCCTGAATTACAAAGCAAGACCCTGTTTCAAAAAACTTTTTAAAAATCTCTAAGAATATTTGGTTGAAAAATACAAATATTCACCTGTCCTAAAATGTAATGTGACCTTATCAGCTTACTCATTGATGTGAACTCCTATGAGCATTATTTGAAATATCACAGAATTATAATTGTTATTACATTTTAATTTATTTTGGTATCTATTTTTATCAATTAATATTTTACGATTTGCCTTATATATCTAAGCAGCATTGTTACACTGGATTCTCTAAAAGAAGGCAGTAATTGTTGAGAGCTTAATTAAATAAACAACCAATCTCATTCACATATCACAAAAAACTCCTCAGTGACAGTATTATAGACAGCTAAGTTAGGTAGAAATATTACAGGCAGTCAGAGAGGGCTGGACCTCCAGAGGGTCAGGACAAAGATAAAATATGACAACCATGGCCTGGGACACCTTCAGTGGACACCAGTTCTCAAGATAAACATGAAATGACCAGGCCCCATACTTCCCCAGAGGACAAGGTAACTGGTGCCACCTGGCCTAATGGGGTGTAGATAGACATCAGTCATTCCAGTGACCAAGGCATCCAGACCCATCATTTCTTAGAAAAAGTCTTTATTCTTCCCATACACACTTGCTACGTGACTTATTTCCCCACCGGATCATTATCACTTAAGTGACTGTACTTGTAACCTTATTGGTTGATTACAGCTTTAACCCATGTTGTGCTCAAAGTTCTATTAAAACTTTTGGATTTTTGCCGTACCAGGGATCGAAACATAAAACTTCTTTGTAAAGTGGGGTCTTCAGCTACCTATTTGGGACCACTCCTGCCTCTCAGAAGCTATCCCTTCAATAAGTATTTCCTACTCTTAACACCCTTTTTTCCTAGACTTCATTCATTGGTTTTAGAGAGCACAAACTCAGTGTGTATCAGACATCTAACAGGTGGGAATTATAATATTTCCCTTTTATCATTTGGAGGTCCTGTTTCATCTCCTATGTCATCCCTGTATCTTCTGGTATAGGTACTTCTCTCTCTCTCTCTCTCTCTCTCTTTCTCTCTCTCTCTCATATGCTAAGGATCAAAGCCAGGTCCTTATATGTGCTAAGCATGTACTCCTCACTAAACTACACCTTAAGCCTGCCCATAGCATCAACTACCTATGCCCTACCAGGAAGCATTTTAAAGTAGTTTTCAAATTATGAATAAGTTTTGGAACTTTGTTTCTGAATCACAACTCCAGTCATAAATCTAAGAAGACACATTTCAAGTCATTCATCTTGATCATGTCTGGCTACTAGTTTTTTAGTGAGCACTTAAATTTATTAAATCAATAACTGTAGAATCTCTAGGTACTTGGCCAAAGAAAGTAGTGGTTGTTCATTTTCTTTAAATTATAAGATTGCTGTGCCTGGGATTTAGCTCAGTGGTTCTGGCGCCTGTCTTGCAAGTGCAAGGTCCCAGGTTTGATCCCCAGTATCCGCACACAATGCCAGGCATGGTGACTCATGCCTGTAATTCCAGCACACAGGAGAGAGAGGCAGGAGGATTCCTGGGTTCAAGGCTTACCTGGGCTACGTAGTGAGTTCAGGGCCAGCCTGAACTGCAAAGCGAGACTCTGTCTCAAAAAAAAAAATTATAAGATTATTTTTTAAATCATAAGAAAATCAACTCCTCAAAGATGAAAAACCCACAATGCCTGTTCACTCCTTAGGGTGCTAAGTTTTGAATCTCTGCTAAAAGACAGCTGGTGTTTTCCAGGTTAGTAGTGATAGGAGCATAACCTGACTCAAGTTGCCTGAAGTATGAATACAGAGACAGCCTGTAGGAGTTCACTATGGAACACAGTGATGAAGAATTTACAGAAGGAATTATGTCCTCTACAGCAAGTATGTGAGTGTGAATGGAATTTTCCTAGAGAAGCTTTGTTACTGATCAGGAAAGAAGCAGGAAGGAGAAAGCTGGCCTGTCCAGGTCTAGACACTCATAGGCATAACACTGTCCTCGTCGGCGCTGTCATTCAGTACGCTGAGGCCAAGTTATGCAACCGGCTGGAATCAGGGGGCCTCTGCACCCCAGTGTCACATCACAAGGGACTCTTTTCAATGTGCCCCACTTTTCCTGTAACTTGACTCTGGCTGAGGTAATACTGGGTAGTCAGGACTCCAGCTCCTCACTGTACCTCAGTAATTTTGGTGCATGCTCAGCAGGGAATTATACAGCTCTCAAAGTTCCCCCAAACCACTGACTCATCAGAAGCACGGCCTGTGAACAGCATGAACTGCAATGTTCAGTATTAGACTGCAACAGCTAAAAACGGAAACATAAAATGTACAGAATTCCAAGGCAAAATAAAATGCCTATATAGTTTTAAAGGATCGTGATATCCAAATGCCACCATCATACTCAAAGCTACTAGGATATCAACATTTCCAAAGAAAAAAGCTTAGCTTTTTTTTTTAATCTTGTCATTTTCATTTTACAAAGTAGACCCTATACAAGGAATCTAACTTTGAAAAAAATGCAGTTACATAAATTATATATATATATTAGCCCTGTATATACCTAATGTTTACGTAGAGAACAGTTCTGGAAATGTATTTATAATATGACTATTTTTTTAAAAATTAAATAAAATTATAAACAGCCTCATACATAGATGGCTATTTAAGGAGATCCTTATGAATCCTTTTATTAAATTGAAATATCTTGATTGTCTTTTTCTTTTCTGAAAAATACATGATTCTTCCATGGGCTGCTACAGGATACAGAATTCTTACTGCCTCAGTCACCAGTGCAAAGGCCAAGGGAGGAAGCAGGGAGGCCCTCAGTATAGACTCAGTGATCTGCTCGGATACAATCTGGGGCCACATCAAGGCTCTGGGGAAGCCAGCAGGCAGGACTATGCCCAGCCTGATTATTCTGATGTAGCTCAGAAGGTTCTGTGGCTTGGCTATTCAACTGGGGGGACCTCAGTCTATGCAGAGCCAGGGAACAGAGCCCAGGTCTGTCATCATCTGGAGTTCTCAGTCCCCACACACCTACACATGCTCTTAATTCCTCAGCTTCCTATCATCAGGTTGCCAAAGCCATCTTTTACTCCCGGGGGATAGAAGGACAGTTCTCCATGCTTTGACACCTCTATCCTCTCATGTGCTATAATGATACTCCTGGTACTAATATCTTGAAAATCCACAGCTACCATTCATTTCACACCATTCTCCAAGGACTTTAAGATCCACATTTCCCCTGATAAAAGCTCAGGGTATTCCAAATACAACTTTTCAAAAACTTGAATACCGTGGTCCAGCAAGTTATTCACCACCGAATTATTACATCAATGTCAAATGTAATTCATTCATTTTTCATTTCATCGAGCTGTCTATGGGCATAGCAGTGCTCTCCTTGCTTGAATGGGAGGTAAAGTGCTGGGGACACAAAAACTGGGTCTTCGGACACCCATAGTTCAACATCAAATGCAACACGTGGATTTCAGCTACCTTAATGACTAACTCAATGGAAAATGTTCTCAAAATTAAAAATGGACATGCATGGTCAGGGAGTTAGCCACCTGCCTTGCAAGTGAAAAGTCATGTGTTCAATCCCTGGTACAGCCAAAAAAAAAAAAAAAAGGACATGCAAAAAAAAAAGTTAAACAGTGCACAGAGAACAGAAAAAATCAAACTAGATAAAAGAAATTAGCACAAAAACTTATCAAAAAATAAAAATAACACATGCGCAAATCTCAGTCAGCCCATGCAATAAAGGTACTGAGATAATTAACAAACTTTAAGATCCCAAAGGACCCCAAGCTAAAACAGGCAGAGTGGAGGCAAATGCCCCACTGGGCAGTGAGGAGAGCGAGGCTACCACCTGCTTGTATAACTTCAGACTCTATCCTGTCCTCTGGGCCCCAGTTTCCTCATCCATAAATGAAGAGATAAAGTTCCTTCCCATTAAAAGTTCCCAAATCCTACTAGTAGGTGACAAGTACAAGGAAAAACTAGAACCAGCTGGGAAGCACAGCAAAAGAGCCAAGCAACAGCTTCTGTTACTTCGCAGCCAGGACGGTGGCGCGGAGGGAGATGTCTCCTGTAAAGTGGGCAGGCGCAGCCCAGGATCCGATCTTGCTCTTACCTCAGCAGCAGGCATGGCTTTGCGCAGAGGCATCTCCTCATGGACCAGGTAGATCCCTAGTCCTCAGCTGCTCAGAGAGGAGTTACCAGAGCAGCATGTGGGACATGTTTTCTGGGACATCACCACACATGGCTTAAGGCACGCTGACCCAGTTCACTCCTGGTTTCTAGACAAGAGAGCACACCAACTGTCCCAGAAAGAGAGTCATCCACTGTTTGCTTAAAAATACCCAAATAAGGAAATCCCACAACTTGTCTTATGTCTCACGTCTCTACCTTGCGGCCTAAATGTTTTCAGATATGGTTAAAGTTCCCTTTTTTTGTTTGCTTTGGCTATTCCCAGAGGGACTGGAAGGAGCTGTTCCGGTCAAAAACCTGTCCAGGAAATGGCCAGAGGCCTGCTTTTATTCTTTTAACCTACTTCCCTGGAGCTTATTTTCCAAATCTTTGTTAGTTTTCTTGGCTAGCTTCTGAGGCAGTGACACTTTACCTAAATAATGAGAGGCACAAGAAGAGTCATAGTACAACCACTGAGGAAAGCGTATGGGGATTCCTGAAAAACTTAAAAACTAGAACTACCATACGATCTGGTAATCCCACTAACTGAGTTTGAGACCCAGTGCAAAAAAAATTTAAGGGTTGATATAAAATGTTCTCACCAAAAAATGATAATGTGATGTAATACATTAATTAATTAATACTATTTAACCATTATACAATGTATGTACATTTCAAAACATGTTAAATGTGATATATATATATAACTTCAGACTCATATATATATATATATATATATATATATATATATATATATATATGTCAGTTTAAAAATCAATACATTTAGAAAATAAAATGCTTAGAAAGTGACAAAATTATATAGAAACTATTTGGATAAGCAGAACCTGGGTGATAGATATAAGGAGATTCTATGTACTGTTTTTGCAAGATTTTAATGGCTAAAATAATTCCAATATGAACAGTTTAAAGAGCAAGGGATAAAGAGAAGTGAGTGTTTATCTAAATATAACTTGCATGTCACTGCCTGGACTAGGAGAATCATTCTCTGGTGATTCTAAATGTCTGCAACTAACCAAATTAACACATTTATACAGTTATTCCTTCCACTGACATCAGCCAAATATCTGCCAAATAGCAGGCCTGGGTTAAATGCTGCCAATATAAAGGTCAAATATGGAACCAGAGAGAGTCACTAATAGAGGGATTTCTATAGGAAGAGCTTAAAATTACTTTCCTGAGGAGCCAAAGATGACCCACAGAGGACATGAGCTTGGACCCAGTGCTAAGCTCTGAACGCGTCCAAAGTTCTCATGATGGAAACCTAATCTTCAATGCATCAGTGTTGAGAGATGAGATCCCATAGAAGGGGTAAAGGCACAGGCTTCATGCTCAGTGACCATCGTTACAGCACAGGTTGCTTATTTTAAGAAAGTCGTGTGGCTCCCTCTCTCCCTTTCTTGCGTATGCCCTCTTGTCCTCCTGCATCAGCTACAGGATGATGCAACCAGAAGGCCTTCACTAGACATAGCTCCTTGGCTGTGACCATCGCAACCTCTAAAGCTAGGAGAAATAAATCTACTTACAAAGGATCCTATCTCAGCTACTCAGTTCTGTGGGAGGAAATGGACTTAGATTCCAATAGATGAGTACTGGAGACCACTTGAAAATCAGCCATTTTCTTTCTCTATGTGGGATTGCTAACCCATACTTTTTTCTGTGGGAATCCTATCTATTTAGAGTTAGCCAAAGGACCAATGAGAAGACCAGCTAGATAACAACAGCCATAGTTAATGTTTGCTGAATGGTTAAAATGATCTTCATGCATGATCACATTTAATTCTTGCCACATTCCCATGGAGTATTATTCTCACACCTACTTTACAGAGGAGGGAACTAAGGCTGAACGACTAAGGGTCACACAGCTCTACCCTGGAGCAGCCTCCCGGTTTTCCTAGCACCACTGGCCTTTGGATTCTTGTCTTTTAAGTTCTTTGCCCTTATATAGGCTTATTCAGAAGGAAACTCCAAAAGGTCAAAACTCTAACGCCATATTTACTATAAATACACATACTTCTCCAAGATTTTACCCAGAACTGGTTTTCTTTGGGGGAATTCTAGATTTCTCTTAAGCTCCTCACCATCATAAGGAAATGATAAAAGTAACATCACCCCCAGGGTTGATCTTTCCTGCCTGTGTCCCTCGCATTGATGGATGGGAGTCCCCATGACCAGTGGCCTTCATACCTCAGCCATGCCCTGAGGTTTTATAAGGCATCTGCCTTGACCTAAGTGCTGAAAAGACAAGAATGAAGAGAGAAGAATCAATGCCCTTGAGGAGCACATCATCCTGGTACTGTGGGAGAGCAGAGGAGGACAACTTGGAGAGGAAGAAGAGAGAAAGAAGGGAATGGAAGAGAGGGAAAGACTTTCCAAAGAAGGCAACACAGATCACTGACCTAAATCATACAGAATCAGCCGGCATGTTCCAAGTCAACAACATGGAAAGAGCTCTTTAGCATATAAAAGAGATCTGAAAATTATGAGAAAATCAGGAACACAGAGAGGCTGAAGCCAGAGACACAGGAGGTGAACTCCAGCAGAAGGTACCTCGGTAGCTTGTTTCCAAGAGAAACCCTCATGACTGTGTCTACTAGCCTCGCTGCCTTCACTGAAGGGTTATAAGAATGCAAACAATAGAACTATTCTGCCCACAACCATTTTTGTTGTTTCGTGTGAACATCAGTTCTTCCTTGTTTCACCATTCCCCATTTAAAAAGCACCATGAAGCGAAGTAGGAAGTAGAAGTTGTGCACATGAGAAAGTGGATGCTAGAGAGTGAGATTTTTACCTTGAACTCAAGATGTGTCAGTGACTAACATGAGTAGAATCTCTTCTACAGTCTTAGTTTAGTCCAACCAAGTTATGGGAAAACACACTGATACTTTAGGATTAAAAGATTACAAAAGGTAAAAACAACTTGAAATGCACGATCCACTTAAGGAAAGGAAGGAGGGTGGAAAGGTAGATAAGAAGGAAGGAAGTGTGGGAGTTAAAATAAAATGAAAAGGATTAGACTTTTTACAAAATTATCTTGGGGGATACATGTCAACTTCAACTATACATCATAAGAAATATGTAGTCACCACCTAAATGCCACATATCATTGTGGACACATGATTTCTCACCCATGCTCTGCCTCTAACAGTCTGGCTTGTTCAGGCTCTTATAGTGTGTGTCTCACCCAGAGCCCTAGAGGCCTCTCCGGGTACAGTAGATCTGGCGAGTGACACGAGGAACCACTAGAATCGAGATTAGCTGATTTCAAGTTGAACAGTTAAGGGGCTCTGAGCTCAGGTTGGCCTAAATTACTGACTCTGGAAAGTACCTTCTCACAGTTGAGGAAGTGTAGCCAGAATAGAAAATGTATAATACTCTGAAACCCAACCGCATCCATCATGAGTCATAAGGAGGAAAGGGGCTTGGGTACCCAGGGGAGGCACTGGAGGCTCCTTTAGTTGCTGGGTTTACAGGGGCAGCTTCTATCAGCCTGTATGTTTGCCCACCTCATCTTCCTGCCCCAATTCTCCAGACAGTTTTCTCTGTCGGATTTGAGCTGAAAACAAGTGAGACAGTATGTAGAAAACATTTCTGTACTGGGAGCTCCTATTTATTCTTACTCATGTGAGTTCATTTGCAGGGGGGAAAAAGATACAATAAAGAGATATAAATAAATTAAGGTGAGCAATTTGCATTAATTTGATAGCTCTACTTATCTTGGCTTTGTAACAAAGCCACTAGTGGTTGTCAATATCTACGATGTGATGTGCTATAACATTTTAAATTTTAAGTTGCTAAGCAGGCTAGTCTAGTAATTTTGTAACTGTTATTTTAAAGACACTTCTTTTAAGTACTTTGCACCATACAATCTTCAATGTATTTGTTTATTTGTTTTTGAAATGTTTGGTATATCAGTATATCAATCAAAGGTAGCATTAGGACCTCTCCCAGAAAGAAAATACACCATTCAATATTCAATCACAGAAAGAGGTACTTAGACTAATTAGGAGGCGTCATACAGTAGACGATGTTAGAGGACAGAATGCAGGCAAAACAGACACGGTTTGTACCTTTAAGAAACTGCCCACCCAGGGCCGGGGAGTTAGCTCAGTGGTTCCGGGCGCCTGTCTTACAAGCGCAAGGACCCGGCTTTGATCCCCTGTAACCACATACCAATACTGGGTGTGGAGACTCATGCCCAGCAGCAATCAGCACCACATACCACAGTGCCGGGCATGGTGGCTCTCACCTGTAATCCCAGCACTTGGGAGGGAGAGGCAGGAGGATTGCTGTGATGTGAGTTGGAGGCTGAGCTCAGGGCCAGCCTGAACCACAAAGCGAGACCCTGTCTCAAAAAAACCTTTAAAAAAAGAAAAGAAAGAAAGAACCTGTCCACCCATAGTGAAAAAAGAACCTTGAATCTGACTCTTCAAGCTGAACCTTCTTAAGCTCAAGTTTATCATCTGTAATAGAAATACTATGCTAACTTTATATAGATATCTATTTGTGGAAAGAAAAGAGTGACTCTATTTTAATTACTTGGCATGATCTAGCAAAGATAAAGGTGCTGGGCATCTCAGCTGCACACATGGACTGAGAAGAGTGGGAAATGAAAGGGACAGCAGGTCCGAGGACATCCCCATCAGGCAGGCAGCAGTTACTACATTTTATACTTGAGAAATCTGAGTTTCAGAGGATCAAGAGGTGCCCACGAAGGGTTCAAATGTGAGGCCCACACTGTCTACATTTGCTCCCCCTTCTTGATACTACCTGTGTTTCTTTCATGCATAAGCTCAGCAAACCCTCAGCTTCCAGAGCCTGCAAAACATTTACAGGCTTTTAAGGAAAGACATTGCTATGACAGTAGAGGGGCACTGAAGCCCTGGAAGGGAAAGCAGGTGTGGGAAATGCAGGTGTGGGAAAACCATACCCTCATCACCAGACAGGTAAAGTGCTACAGTGCCATTCCCAAGGATTGATCGCAGGAAAAACCAAAGGATTAGTGATCCATTCAGTAAGTCTCCACACAGAAGACAAAGAAGGAAGGGGAAATTTAAAACAGCCTTCCAAGGTGCTCACTATATTCCATATTTCCAAAGGGGACATTTTAAAATGTTTATAAGCCATCAGAAATACTGAAGAAATTTCAATTTACATTTTTAAGTCACAGGAAGTGTGCTCAACAATGAAAAGCTATATATGTGTTCACTTTTTTCTCTTTTTCCTTTGAATCCATAGTTTTCTCCATTTATAGTCTACTCTCCTGTCTTTAAATGTGTCCTGGGGAAGGTAAACTAGATGGAGTATTGTTATCCAAAATGCATAGGATCAGAAGTGTTTCAGATTTCAGGGATTTTTTTTTTTAAGTTTGGAATATTGGCATTAGACCTAATTGAACAATCCTAATCTAAAAATCTCAAATCCAAAATACTCCAAATCCGAATCTTTTAAAACGTTATATCAACATTCAAGTTTTGAATTTCATACTATTTGGACTTCAGTTTTTCAGTTTGGGGATATTCAACCTTAGGTACCAAAAATATCAATGGAGTAAAATAGGTCTACATTTTAGAATTTCCCATATGAGATTAGTTATTCCTAATTCTATATTCTGAGGAAAGATAAACAGGGAAAACATGATTTTTTGTTTTCAGTAAGTTGGACCCTTGTGCTCACAAGGTAGGCATGGTACCACTGAACTAAATACCCAGCTGAAGACATGAACATTTATACAGGTGCATTAGTGCAGCTCTTTACTTCATATAACCTTGATAAAGGTTAGAGAAAACTACCAGACTGAGGGATCAAAACCTAGGGTACTATTTAAGTGCACAGTAATTGTCTCAGTAATTCACCTCCTTCTAGAAAGAGCAAACAGAAAAAAATGAAAGCAAGTTATCTGCTAAGTGACAGTTCACATTCATAATTGATCTGCTGTTAAACCTGTTGTCTTTGCTTATCTGCTATGGAGAATATAATCTCTTTTCCACTTTAGCTCTGGCATCAGGAAGGGGTTGAGTGAGTATGTATGAGAGTGTGTGTGTGAGTGTGTGTGTGTGTGTGTGTGTGTGTGTGTGTGTGTGTGTGTGTGTGTATGCATGTTGGTGTTCATCTGTCCATGTAACTGGCACTGGACTAAAACACGAATCAATGCTGCAGCCACAGAGCTGTGGCTTTGCAAGTTCCTCAATTCAACAGCTTTTCCTTCTGCCAGAAAAACAACTCCCCACAGTTAAGAAACAGTCTCCTTGCAGTTGTAAGTGGGGCTGGTGCTGCCTCGGTGCTGGTGAACAAAACTTACTTTAACTCTGTAAGTGGGTCATTTTTAACTTCTGTTCTACTCACGGTTAAAGCCATCTCTCATTCTTTCATAGTTTTTAGGACACCTATATTTGGCCACTACTATACAATGACAGATGTGCATACTTGGGTATGATACTAAATGTATTCATGACTATCAGTCACAATAGACTAGATAATATGAATGCCACTTGAAAAAGATGATTCTGGATGTCTAACACTAATAACCTTTTAAAGTTTTGGGGTGGATGTACAGAGGTCTGTAAGCTGGTAAAAAGTGAATAGTCAAGTTCTTATGGCTTCTATCTATATAACCCCCAAGGCTTCACGTGCTCATGGGCCTACGGTAGATGACTGGATCATCAGGTGTGACTCGCATCAGTGGGTTAGTTCACCCATGAGTTTATAGCTCAGTGTGATGTAGAGAATAGAGTTAGATTAGAAGAGGTGAGTCACTAGGGGCACGGCCTGGAAGGGTCCACCTCCCATCTTGGCTCCCCCGACTTTCTCTGCCTCCTAGTGCCCTGCCCTGAGCACACACCTCTGCCACGCCCCTCTGCGCCCTGGCTGGTGGAACAGAGCCTGAATTCTCAGAAAACTGAGCCACAATAGACCTTTTCTTCCTTAAATTGGTGTTGGGTATTATGTTTCTGTGATAAAAGAATGACTAAGACAGACATGTACAGAATGGCCTCGTAGGTGATGATGATGGTAACAGAACAGTTTGTTTCATAAAAGCAGTTCCAATATGGGGACACTTCTTTGTGGGAAATTATGATTATCTGAGCTCGACGTGAGAGCTGAGGCACTTATAAGAACTTTGGATTAGTCCGTAATTGTATCAGGAAGCTACCCTGGTATTTGATAGATGATACACCATTGATTCAGTCATAGAAGATGAATGAATGAACTTATTTTCAAATATGTAGATGATACCAGTACCTACTTCACAGGATTATTATCATGACTAAGTGCTTTATAATGGTTAAAACACTTAGAAAACTGCTGCATTTTAAGTAAGTAGTATGGAAGTACTAACTATGACTATCAGGTCAAAAATTGAAATTCCTCTCCTACTGCTTGCAGTATCTTACAAGATGAAGTATTGATGCAGTTGCTGGGAAGACTGATGTAATTACTGAAACTCACAAACAAAAACAACAAGAAGAGTCAATAGTGTCGGACAGGAAGTGGAAGCAGAAGGGAACTTAGGAAAGCAACAGGGAGATGCCACTTGGGGAAAAGTATGGGTTCCGCAGCTGGAGGGAAATTGTTTTAGGAGACAGACCTCTAACCAAAAGGTAAATTTCTAGAACTTCAAAGTGAAATGGTGTGAAGCATTAACACTTTAGATGTAAAAGTACATTGTCATCTGATAAAACAGGGACACCTGAAACTCTTCCAATCTGCTGACCCAGGGCTGGGGATTTAGCTCAGTGATTCCAGCACCTGCCTTTTAAGTGTAAGGTCCTGGATTGGATCCCCAGTAACCACATACAACAATGGTGGGCATGGAGTCTGAAATGACCAACCCGCAATCAGTACCACATTCCACAATGCTAGGTGTGGTGGCTCACACTCACTAGCAATCAGTACCACATACCACAGTGCTGGGCGTGGTGGCTCACACCTATAATCCCAGCAGTCAAAAGGCAGAAGCAGGACTGCTGAGTTCAGGTCCAGCCCGAACTACAAATTGAGACCCTGTCTCAAAAAAAAAAAAAAAAAAAAAACTGAAAAAATAAATCTGCTGACCCTGATTAAGTTTTACATTTTGATAGATCCTAATTCCAAATGTTATCTCCACAAAGGTCAATATCCAAATGAAATGGTATCATTTCCCTGGCTATCTGTGAGCTGGGAATCTACCAGGAAAAAAAAAAAACAAAAACCTAGAGAGATAATGTAAATAATATTATTATGCTATAAAGTATGCTAGTAATCATAAAATCCAATGTTTAACTCTATAACTTTTCAAGTAAATTTCCTCACTTTGTTTTACCTAACACAATTAAAAATTTTGTCTCCTGAGTACAAGGAAGATCAATACTCTTTAACTAAGAAGTAGCTATTTGCTATTGTGCTCCTTGTCATCAAAGAAGCCTATTATTGGGCATATAGTTTAGGGGAGGATACCTAACTTTTAGCTAAAACTTTTTAGACTAAAATAATAAATTTTATAATCTTTCCTTATGGTAAGGTCACTGTATAATTTCTGGAGGTCAAAATCCTTTTGCTACTTCAAAGCTAAGACAAACAGTAGGGGTTTGACAAAGACGAAGCACAATAGATGCAGAACACTGAATTAACATTGTTCCTTCCCTTTGGCAGCCACTGTGGTGATCGAGCAAATATTAAGCTAAAAGTGAAACTGAGGACTTCCACGCATAGGTATCAAATTGCTAAAAAACACTTGTGACAAATATTCATTTCACTAAATATTGTTAGCATCTACTATGTGCTAGGAGAGATGAGAGGCTCAGGTTTGTGAGCAAATAAGGACTGAAAACTAAAACCATCTGATCAATTGCTGCATGTATTTTAAGGTAAAAGTATCGAGCAAACTCATACTTATGTACAACCATGAACAGGGTAAGGGAAAGAAGGGAAAAGGCCTCTAGAGGAACATGTTTCCAGGCCTTGAAAAATGACTAGAATGAAGAAGCAAAGCAATTGAAAGAAAGAGTTGGGGTGAAAAGGAGTGAAAGAGCACTTGGTGGCTTGTGGTCGGGTACAGAGAGAATGTGGGTAAGAGAGGGGGCTGGGAAGAGGACAGAAGGCCTAAAGCAGAAGGAAATGACAAAAAATAGAGTTGAGGAAGTAGGCTACAGCAAATTTGTGAAGGTAAAAAATATTTCAGCAAAACTGTACATTAGTTAAAGAAAATACTTCATTCCATAAGTACACAAAATCTGAGTGATATCTATAAAAATATTGCAATTTTTTTTTCTGTTTCTCTCACTCTCTGTTTTATTGTCTTCTTCTTTCTGTCGATCGTTCTCTTTCTGTCAAAACAAGACTGAAGGCAGCTTCTGTCCTGAAAGTCTTCCTGTAGTCTTCTATCTTGCTGCCTGCGTGGAGACTCATTGCCACTCCTGGCCACATCCTGGCCATCATCTGCCCCACCCTGACTGCCCCACTGTAGTGACATTGGGCTAGGCCCTTCCCATCCTGAGCTCACTCCGGTCCTGGGAAGGTAGCAGAGAAGATCCAGTGAGGTCCTCCATGAGAAGCAGCTGCACACCCTAAGTACTTATAAAACATCCAGTGTCACTCATTTCTCTAGCCCACCACCTGTACACAGTCGGCACCCACAGATCCAGTCTACTTTAGAGAAAAAAATCTTCTGAAAATATCGTGCATCTGTTCCAAATGGGTGCAGATTTTTCTCTTATCATTATCCCCTAGACTACAGAGCATAACAGCTCTTTACATAGCATTCACATTGTTTTAGAGATGATTTATATTATACAGAAAGATGTGGGGCAGGTTCTATGCAAATAGTGTGCATTTTGGTTAAGGGATCTGGGCATCTGCAGTTTTGGTATCCACAGATAACTTTTTTCCATCTTAATTTA
The DNA here is from genome assembly GCA_004026965.1 of Petromus typicus. Lineage (NCBI taxonomy): Eukaryota > Metazoa > Chordata > Mammalia > Rodentia > Petromuridae > Petromus > Petromus typicus. The sequence continues at coordinate 11,901 of PVIR01002362.1, read as the reverse complement.
AACTTACATCTGAATGAGACTAATTTTTTGACCTTTCCCCTCCAAAAGGTTCAGAGATGGAATTATAAATAAAATTAAGACATTGAAATTTCCCTCATTGCTGCTTGCTTCAAAGCATAATTTACAAAGGAGGTAAAATTTTAAATGCTGCAAAGAAAAGCATCCCTGTGATTGCTAACAAGTTGTCCCCTGAGCACCAGTGTGTCCCACCACAGCAGTGCCTCTTCAAAGGGTCAGGCCTGGAAGGCTCCTCTTCGAGGGGCTTTGAGGTGAATGGAACTGAGGACTGGATGCATTGTTAGCCACCAGCTGAGTGGTGTAGTAATATCAATGTGACTTAAATTAACTTTTTATTCCTTTCTAAGAGTAAGGAAGGAATAAAAAGAAATATACTTCCTTACTCTTAGAAAGGAATAAAAATGAACTCTTTTAAGGTAAGAGTAAGGAAGTATATTTCTTCACAACTTAACTTATTTAATTTTCATTATTTTTTACTGAAATAAAATAGCATATTTTTTTTACTCTTTTCCAGGGTTAACATTCCTTCCTTCCTTCCTTCCTAGATCCCATACTTTTGCTAGTGTAAAACTAGTCAGGCAAGAGATATGGCATAATATTGATGGTCACATTTTGCAACTTCCACAAATTCACATTACTGGACACATGCTAATTTCATTTAAACAAACCTGTATATTCAAATATGTCTTTAAAAATTTACCTAACAGAAACTAATTATAATTCATTATAAATTTGAATCAAGATGTATATCAATGAGTTGCCTTTCTTGCTTGCTAAGAGATTTCAAAAAGTTGCCTACTACTTTAGAAAACAAGTTGCTGGTACTTGATTAAGAGACACTGGGCTTTCATATGTTGATTAATGTATACATTTCCAGTTTGAATGACTTTTATGTTTATCATCTGTCAATGATTCTTATTATTTTTGATAGTGATGAGTAGATAAAAGTTGATACTACCAGATTCAAAGTCTCTCTGTTTCAGTTAAGTTTCTAGAATATCCCACATCAACTTTATAAAAATTTCTATGTTAGACATAGCCATAAACATTAGCAAATAACTCAGATAATCTTACAGAAACAGTAAAATTGATCAATTTCAGTTGCTTTTATTTTTAAAGAATAAATGGAGAAGAGATTTCTAATTTTGGCTGATCTTTAAGCACACCCATTAAAAACTCTTGGCACCAAATCACTCAAATAATCAGTATCACATTCGATAATGTAAGACCTGAGATGTTAATACAGCCACCAAAGTAATATAAAGAACTTTTTCAGAAAAACAGAACCACAGTAGCTAAAATTAAACCACCTCCATTATGCCAATGAGCAGTGCAGTCTAAATGATCAATATGCACTTTGCTGAAAACATTTTAAAGCAGATAAAATCCCAGTAAAGTCTTCCTCAAATAAAGCAATAAACATAGAGCAGAACATAGTTGTGTTTAGAAAACGGGGGAGGGGTTCCATAGTTCTGGGTAAGTGATAAATGACTGACTTGAGGAGGACCCAAGCCAGGCAGCCCAGGGTCTCCACTGGGGCAAACCTTTACACAAGGCGGCGGCACAGTTCCCGGTCTTCAGAGGGAGGCTGGGGTTCGGGTGACAGGTATTCCCAGCTCCATGCCCCTGAAGGTACAGTCCACAGACACAGAACCAAACACCATCACCAGCGTTTAGAAAGGACAGAAAGATGTGAAGAAAATTTACCTTGCAGAACTGTCCTGGGTCGTCCTAGTGTGCGACCAGAAACCTTCTCCTCTCTGATTTGCAGAACAGCTCTGTCAAGCTCAAGTGTGTGGTCACAAGGCAGGAAGTGACTAGAATGACAAATCATCAGCCAGGAAAGAAATAGATTTTGTCTTTATAAGGACATTTTACTTAACTTTGTTTCTCATGTCCCCACCCTCCAAAAAAATCACCTGACAGAATAGGTCACACTGGAATTCAGATGCCTCTTACCACTTCCTCTTAAGCATTTTTCTACCTCCTCTCCTGCCTCGCCCTCGAAGCTGACTCTAAGTAGGCCCTGGGCTACTTAAACCTTCCTGATCTCAGATAGCAGGGGAAGGTCAGCCTGCTATCTCAACTGGTTTTTTGTCTGACTCTCATTGCAAAACCAAAGCCCAGGTGCTTACCTACTTACAGCACAGATAAGCAGTTATTCATTTTTAGTGAAAAAGCCAAGAGAAAGGTAACCGTACACCTGACACAAATCCAAGGGGACTTCCTTGGGAGAGACCCCATCCATTCTAACCAAACTCTGAGTCCTCTACCTATTGTCCTACTGTGCAAATAAAACAAAATGTTCTCTTTAAGAGAGGTGGCTGAAAAGGAAGGTTACTATATTATTTACTTATTCTGTTATTTATAGCACACCTATGTGCTAAGGATCTCTTTAACCCAATTAAAGATTTCAATTATTTAGATGTTTCCCTATACACAGCAGCAGCAGATCACACCAGGGGCTGCTGTTGTTAAGCAGATGCCTTAATTCCTTCATACAGACCAAAAAGCACATTTTATAAAGTTATCTTGAGAGGAGGGGAGCTACCTCCATTCTCTGTCCATACCCTAGATATTTATCTTGAGCCCAAATTTCCATCTCTGAATAGAAAGTCTTCAAGTGCTCACAATGGTTATAAAGACTGCGTGGCTCCCTGAATGTTGAGCATAGTCTACACACTGCTGGAGACAGAGTGGTTCCAGTGATGACTGCTACTTAGCAACAAGTGTGTCCTGGAAGGTTGGGCTACTGGCTCAGACGGGGTGAGCTGAGGACTCCCTAAAAGCATCCATGTTTGTTGGGGTCCTGGTGTCAAGATAGCAGTATTTGCCAGGGCTGCTCTTATACTTTTGCTTCTCTCATTTATCCTCTAGAAATCTCCTGCTTTAGACCTCAAATGTTAATCCAAACTATTCTGGCTTATCACCCTCATCAGCCATTGGCATGGAGGCTTTTCAACAGAAGCAGTAGGATCCATCTGGAGAAGAGGGTCATCAGAGAATAAGAAGACATGGAAGAGATTCAGGCTATAAATAGTTTTATATAGAAAGCAAGTAGTTGTCAGTCCCCAGAGAAGACTGAGGAGCGTAATGGGTTTCTCTATTGAACAATTACTCCCAATTCATATGCTGCAAAGGAGATTTAGGATGGACCTAAATTATTTTGAGGGAATTGGGGAGTATCTATGCAATACTGTATGGACTGAGCACAATACAAAGCAGCAAAGTGCCAGTGCTTTACAGTCTGGTGGAAACAGGTTCCTGAAGAGGATCCTATAGATGGCCCCAACAGTCTGAAGCTTGAAATATGTAGAACTAGACCTGCCTCATCTGGCCCCCCATCCTTGCAGTTTCTGGACGGAATGAAGGTCCAAGCCATGCTTCAAATAGGGAACAGATAAGCACTTCATTTACCTGGCAGAAGGAAGGCAGCAGCGTTCTGTATCTACTGGTACCTGCTTATGTGAGACTCAAGAGATCTATAAAGAAAAATAAGAAAAAATTGTGCACGGGTTCCACAAGTGTGTGAGTGCTTGTCAGAATGGGTGATAGAGAAGTGAGACACAGTCACTGATCTCAGAGAGCATGATGTCCAGTGGGGAGACAAATGTGTGAATAAATAAATCCCACGTACGACAGAGGACTGGGAAAGGTAGAGATCCGAGCACCCTTGACGTGTGAAGATGGAAACATGCACAGTCATGACTGGCAATTGGTTCAAGTAAAAAACAGGCTTAGGACTGCAGAGGCTGAAAGCCACTGAGCTGCAGCTCCTTGCCACCTCCCACGTCAGAGGCTCTTCTTCAACATTAGCACCAGCTCAGCCCTGACTCCACATCACCCACACATCACCCCACGAGCCACATCCGGACTTCACGAAGGCAAGCCCCACCCTGCTCTCTCAATCTTACTCCTTGTCTGCCTCTCAGCTGGTGTAAAGTCCAGGTGCAAACAACTGTTTAAATCTCACACCCAGATTTCTTCAAATAGGAGTATTTTCATCATTGTCTGTGCTGGAAATTCCTCATGCATCATGATAACAGAAGGAAGATTGACTTTTGGTTTTATTATTACCTTTAGGTTCTCTACAGACAACGCACCCCTGTATGGCCCACACTGAGTGGACCTGGCTGCACCCACTCCTGAGATGCCTCTGAGGCCACCTTTCCCACTTCCGATTCCTGCTTTTTCTTCTCAAATATCCTGCTGTCCCTCCACACAATTATCCCCAAGTAATCCTCTGATGGCCCCACCTCAGGCCCTGAAACCCTACCCCGGCTACTTTGCTTTTGAATGCTGCTGAGGCAATCCTAGAAACACAAACTTGGGATGCCTTACTTCTAATTACTTCTCAAATAATTTTTTATTCAATTTCAGTAATTCATGGGAGTAGGTATTCCCAATCTGGGGTCCACAGACTCTTAAAATTATATGCAAATGTTGTCTACATGCACTTTTCTTTAGGAAAAAGATCTATCTTATTAATCCAATTAAAGAACTTAGACTTGAAGAAGCTTAAATCTACTATAAAAACTCTCCTCTTGGCCCATCTCCCATCCATCCGATTAGAAACTTCCCTGGTACCAGCTTCCTCTGCTACTCCTTAACCACAGCACAGACCAAGTCCTCTGAAGACTCTTTCTATCCCCTCTCCACTCCACCTTTCCTCCTGTCTTAGCAGAGGGGCTCTGCCTTCCCAAAGTCAGCATTCCTCCTTGCAGTCTTACTTTTCTTTTCTATTTTCGAAGGGACCATCAATGATCTCCTGCTTTACTAGTCCCCTTCCTCTTTTATTCTCTCCCCACTTCCTCTTCCTGTACACATGGGATTTGTACAGAGGAAAAACTTTTGCTTCTTACCACCACCTCCCACATTCGACACTCAGGGAATGAAGACAACTGAGGTACGAACAGTCCTGGCTTTGTACAAGGTCCACTAGAATCGAGACCACAAGTATGATAAAAGACAAGAAAAAGGTAGCCTGCTTAAGACCGTGACAGGTGGAGAATATGGTGCACACGAGAACACACAGTACTAACCCAGGGACAAGGCCAGAGGCAGGCCGGGAAACAGTGCGGACTGGCGGGAAAGGGTGACGGGCTACACACCTTGGGCAGGTTATTCAGTATTACCGGCCTCCGAGTCCTCATCTAGAATGGAATAAGAACAGAGTGTTTTATATAGCTGTCGTGAAAGTTAAGCAAATTGGTGTATGCAGACAGCTTAGTGCTTGCCAGATATCTTTTAATATTTATACCAGCCTCTGGATTAGACTTTTCATATACATTACTATATTCATTTCTCATAATAGTTATATGAATTATTTTCACTTCTCTCAATTTTTAAATAACAGTTTTATTAAAATATGATTCACATGTCATAAAAGTCACCCTTTGAAAGTATACAATTCAGTGGTGTCTAGCAATATTAACAGTGCTGGGCAACCATTCCACTCTGTTATTTCAGAGCATTTTCATTATTCCAAGAACAAAGCCTACCCCATTAGCAATTTCTCCCTCTTTACCTTCACCTCCCAATACTAGCCTGTCTTCTACTAATTTATTTTCTGTATCTATAGATTTGCCTATTCTGGGCCTCTCATCTAACTGGAGTCAAACAGTCCATAGTCCTTTGTGCTTAGTCTTTTTTACTCTGTGTTTTCAGGGCCCATCCGTGTTGTAGCAGGTGCCAATATTTCATCCCTTGGTATAGAGAAATGCCATTCTCCACTGTGTGAGAATAAACCTAATTTACCATCTTTATGTCAGCTTATGGCCATTTGGATGGCTTCTACTTTTCTGAGAGTATGAATAACAATGCTATAAACATTTGTGCACCCATATTTGAATAGATATAAGTTTTATTGTTTTAGTTAAAATAATAAATGCACAAAGTTTTAGAAGTCAGACACTATGCCAAGGCTCATTATAAAATAATAATCTCTTTTTTTTTTCTTTGACACAGGGTCTCACTTTGTAGTTCAGGCTGGCCCTGAGCTCAGCCTCAAACTCACATCACAGCAATCCTCCTGCCTCTGCCTCCCGAGTGCTGGGATTACAGGCGTGAGCTACCATGCCCGGCACTGTGGTATGTGGTGCTGATTGCTACTGGGTGTGAGTTTCCACACCCAGTGTAGTATGTAGTTACGGGGGATTGAACACGAGTCTTTGAGCTTGCAAGACAGGCGCCCGGAACCACTGAGCTAAATCCCCCGCCCAAAACAATAATCTCTTGACAACTCACTCCTTCTTCACCTAATTCTTCACAGACAGAGTCTCTGCCACTCAGCTTGGCATTTCAAGAAGTTATTCTTACACTATGTCTTGACTGTTAAGATACATATACAGAATATTTCAGTGTTATTCAAATATTATATACATGTTATAAATTTTATATCTGTACTCTGTATTTGGTAAAGATTAGACCCTTACCCATCCATCAGCATGTACACCAAAATTCTCTATCATCTTCTAAAAGAGTTTGTGACAGCTTTTAAAATAAACCTTTTAATTTTTTTGTCTTTTGCAGGACTGGGGCTCAACCTCAGGACCTTGTGTCTGCCAGGCAGGCCCGTACTGCCATCAAGCTACATCCTTGGCCCATTAAATTAAATCCATATTTTATTTTTACAGTGACTATGAAAAGATTCAAAACTGCATTAGGCATTGAATTAGGCTTTTGTATCTTTTTTTCATATCATAGGTCCCTGCGTACTTAGTGCTAATACTGTGTCAAACTCTCAAACAGAACTAAAATACAATAAAAAACCAAGGAATGGGTCCGTTCCCATTTCCCCTTGGAGGGGATCCTCCTGGAGTCTTCTGTTCTTTTCTCTGGTTGCATGGCCCAGATGTCACTCATCCAGAATGTCCCTTCATCATCATCCTGGGAAGCCCCTGGAAACCCTCTCCTTCCCCCGGGGCTGGATCTCGTTTCTGGAACATATGTCTTCCACTTTCTTAGTCCACTTCCTTATTTTAGAGAGCACATCCTCTAATAGATTCTTGTGAATAGATGGGAAATATGTTTCTTGATAAATTTTATACTTTAAAAATATATAGTCGCTCCCAAATCTTAGAAGTCTACACTGGGTGTCATTTTCCCTCAGAATTCTGCAGGAATGGATCCAGTGTGCTGTTGAGAATTTTGCTATCATCTGGAAACTTCTTTATGGCTGTGTTCACAAACCTTCTGATGACAGGCCTTCGTGTGACTTTGTCTTCATCACGTGTACTAGGTCCTCAGTGTCTCTTTCTGTCTTCCATTCTGGGATATTCTCTTTCATCTCCCTTTCCCTCTCTTCTCTTTCTTCCTTTTCCCTGAGCCCCTTTCTGTCTGTCTCTCTCCTTTCTAGAATTTCTATGTCTCCTTCCTTAGCATTACACATATCTGTATATTATACCCTTTCAGGTTGATATTCTAGTTCTCTTTTTCCTCTATTTCCTGCTTCTTTGCTTTCCTATTCTACTGTCAAAGAAAGCTTTCAGCATTTCTGTAAAAATCATGCAGAATATTTTATTTCTGCCAATTGCTTCAGTTTCTATGTCGGTCCATTTTATCCTGCTAGCACAGAAATGTTTGGCTTCACAGTTTGGAAAACTGGGAACTCAAGGCCCACATTTGGCATGAGTCTTTCTGCTTGTCACCACATGCCAGAAGGGAAAAGGGCCAAAAGCTGAACTTTCTCCTCACGGCAGCATTAGTTCACCCGTGAGGGCGGGGCCATCATGGCCTGCTCACCTCTTCAAGGTTCTGCCTCTAGTGCAGGACAGGCCAAATGTTCAGACCATCACAAAAGTAAAAAACTCTTTCTCTGAATGTTTCTTTTCCTTTTATTCCAAGATACAGGTCAGGGTGGGATGTGGGATGTGTTTGCTCTCGACATTAACTTTTATCAATCCCGTTTTTCAGCTCCACCCCCAACTTTTGAAGGACTCTGGTGCCCAGAATCCTAAGCTTGGCTGAGAACCCATCCTGCTGCAGGCAGGATATGAGATGTGATATAAATTGCTTCCTGTTGGCTTCTCACATGTGCTAAAATACTTCCACAGTACAGGTATTTCATGGCCTCCAAGATTCTTCCAGAATATCTTGTATACCACTGCGTCGCTCAATGTTGGTGCTCACTAGACAGCATTCCACGAGGCCAGGGGATGAGTTTGTGGTATTAGTTTCTAAACTAAGTGTGAGTTGAACAAATTAATGGTGAGGACTCAGCTGAGACTTGAAGGACGAATTGAAAAGGAAAGAGGGATGTCTTAGGCACTTTCCTTGTTGGTGGGAGAAACCGTTCAAAGCCCAGACTCTTAACTAAGGAGAGGTTTATTTTGGCGCACAGTTTGCAGAGATCTCAGTCCATTCCCAGTTGGCTCCAAGGCAGGGTAGCACGGCAGAAGGCCTCACAGAGAAAAGCTGCTCATAGCACTGCAGTGGGGAAGCACAATGAGTCAAGGGAAGAGCTAAGGAGGGAGGCGAACAGTTCTAGGCCACGCCCCTAGCTAGCCACTTCCTCTGACCCGGCGCCACCTCCCAACATCACACTGAGCTGTAAATTTATCAGTGCAGTAACCCACTATGGAGTATCACCCCCCACCCCGTGATTTAATCACCTCCCCAAACCCCTACCTAGGAGTGCATGAGACCCTGGGGTACCACCCAGATATAAGGCATACTCTAAACACAGAGGACAGTATGTGTGAGAGACCACAGATAAGTGAAAACAAGGTACATTAAGAGGCCAACAAATGCTGGATAGTACGGCAGACAAGCATGTAACACAGCCAGGGCAGGGGATAAGCTGGAGGATTTAGCAGGGAATGGTGGACCTTCAACTGGTGTTAAGTAGCTGGAACTTGCCCCTTGTGTGAAGGTTCTCCTAAGAGACAGAATAAGATGCGTCTGTGAGTGCGTTTATAAAAACATATAAACATATATAAACTTTATGTATATGCAGATGTATACACATGTATGCGTGTGACTATATAAATACACATTAAGAGATTTATTATAAGGAGTTGGCTCAGTTCCTGCTCCTCAGATCTTTGGGGTGAATGAGTCAGCTGGAGACTCAGGAGAGCCCTGTGCATTTCTAGTGTGAAGGCCAGCAGGCTCGAGGGCTGCGGAGAGTTCTCACCTCAATTCAGCTCCACATGGAGAAACAAGCCAATATGGCAGTTCTAAGCCAGTCAATCACAAGGACTCCCTCTAGTTTGGGGGCCTTCACAGGAATGGACAAAGACCACACACACTTGGGATGATCATCTGCTTCACTGTCCATTAATCTGAATGTTAACCTCATTCCCAGACACTGTCCACCAATACACCTGGGGTAACTTTCTCTAAAATACTTGGGCTTCTACCCCATGGCTAGTCAACACAGAAAGTTAATCATCACACCCTCCAGGCAATGTGCAGCTGTTTTGAGATCTGTGCTAGTCTCCTCTTGTGTGGTAACAAAGTACTATAAACCAGATGGTTTCAAAACAAAAACTTTAAAGGCTGGGGATTTAGCTCAACTGGTATTGTGCCTACGTTGGAAGCACAAGGGCCCAAGTTTGACCCCCAGTACCACAAAACAAAGCAAAACAAAACCGAAACTGCAAGATAAACTTTACCAGGATAGAACTACAACTGAAAGTGTTGGCAAATAGGCTCCTTCTGGGAGTTGTGCAGGTCATTTGTTCTATGCCTCTTTCTGCCTTCTGGTGGTTTTCAGGCTTGTCATCCTTGGCTAGTACAAACATCACTCCAATTTCTATCTCTATAGCTTGGTCCAAATTTCCCCCTTTTAAACAATTAGGCTTCAACCTAATGTTATCATCTCAACTTGAACATCAGCAAAGACCCATTTTCCAAGAAAGCCACACCCACAGCAACTGAAGTATAGGATTATAATGATTTTTGGTGGAATACTACTCGTAAGAGTCACAAATGAGAAGTGACACCCTCAGATCTGCATTTGGGAAAAGCCTCCCAATTCAGCTCATCCAAGTAGAATGAGACGGCGAGGACTGTAGTAAGGGAGTAGAGAACAAAGATCAGACTGGTCCAGAGGCTTCTCCTTTGCTAGGGCTAAGGCAGATCTGAGGCAAAGAGAAGTGGGGAGATTCAAGAGCCTTATAATGATCAGAAAGGACCAGAAAGGGCAAAGTGACGACAGAGATTGAATGAAGGAGTCAAGGTTATGCCATTCTGGAAGGGGGGTGGGTGGAGAGAGTGGTTAGCGTTCAATGTGTGGGGAACTGAAAAATAGGGTTATTAATCTGAGAAATGTTACTTTATTTCACTAATTTCCACACCATTCTAACTGGCTCACTCCTATTAATCTGAAATAGATTCTCTTCCATTTCCCATGTGTCACAGCTTAGACTTCCATGTCTTCTGTGTTTGGAAGGTGACAGGTCACGGGCCATTGTTGCTGACTTGCTGTGAAGGAGGCGAAGCTTGCTCAGAGAGAGGTCCTGGGACAGGGTATGGAAGGTGGGGGAAGGTATGGCTCCTCCCTTTGCAATCTGCTTCCTGGCTGCCCCAGGGGAGCACATTCCCTCTGCTATGCCTTTCTGTCTCCTTCGCTGCCTTGAAGCCAGCTGACTAAAGATGAAACCACGAGCCAAAATAAGCCTTTCTTTCTCTGATGTTTCAGGTATTTTGTCCTTGCGACAGGAAATTCGCTAAAACAACATGTCCTTGCCTTTCTATAATATCTGACTTTTCAACAATCTTTTCTCAATTAACAATTATTGATAAGGTACAAAATGAACAATTCTATTCTGAAATGTCTCTATCATTCCAAGTGTAAGACTAAGCTCAATTCCTCTGACAACAGATTCCCCTCCTCCAGCCCTCTTTCAGCCAGCATTGTATCTCTGACCCAGAATGGTCCAGAATTTCCTTTGAGACCTGTTTTTTCTTTAATTCTCACATGTTGGTCAAAGTTGCATTTGTTTTATTTTTTTATTTCACGGTATTTCTCAATTCTGTTCTTCAACTTTCTACAATTGGGTTGGCTCCTAATTTTCCTATCTTCCGTCTCACCTCTCCTCAATCAACCCTATGTATCACAACCATATTACTTTTCAGAAGGCTGCTTTCCTCCCATCTATTTTCTTCTAAATGTAGAAATTCCTCATCACCTTCAGGGCAGTGTCCAAACTCTGCTTTCATCCATCTTTCAGTCTGGCTTGTCATCAATCTTCCCTCACGCCTGACATGTTTCTCATTATACAAACAAGATTCCTTTGCTCTCTCCCCTGCCTGCTCCCTTACTTCTGTAAATATGAGTCTTTTTCCTAGAATCAAGAATAGGACCTGCTGAATAATTTATGTATTCCAGTGAGAAATAAAAGTGTGAAGTCTTTTGTTTAAAAATGAAGAATCTTAGATGGTAACAAGGATGGGGACCTCTGGGCAGTGTTCTGTGACCATACATGGGCCGGAAATCCATGAGGCTGTTCCTGACCAAGGACCTTCCTCTATCAACAATCTATTCTTCCTTTTCCTTCTAGAACTTGGGTACTCATTCATCAGCTACTATTAACATTTTTATATGTCACCTTTCCTTATTGATTAATCTTTATGACTGTGTTTGTAGCATCTTTGTTTATTCATTGAGCTCTTATTGGGAACATGCTCTGCGCTGGGGCCTCAGAAAACAACACTAAAAGACTTAGTTTCCTAAACCCAAAGAGTTTACAGTCGAAACTATCAAATATACAAAAAAATGACAATGTCCTGTGATAAATATTGTGAGAGAGTTGCACTGTGTACAAGAAGAAATGGGGCACAGATAGTAAGTGGGACTGTGTCTTAAAAGAGGTGCAGTGTAGGGCCAGGGATTTAGCTCAGTGGTTCCGGCGCCTGTCTTACAAGAGCAAGGGTCCG
>PVIR01002361.1:0-103698 GCA_004026965.1 Petromus typicus | reverse complement strand
AACTAAAGATGTTATGGTTTAAAAGTGTGTCCCAAAGTTCATGTGTTAGGAACTGAGTCCTCCATGCAGTGGTGATGAACCATTAGACCTTGAGGAGAGGATTAGATCACGAGGGTGGAGACACTGATTAGTATTGCAGGAATGATGAGCTTGTAGTAGAAGCTCCACACACTGCCTTGCCTGAGTGATGGCTTCTGCCCTGTGCTGATGGCAGCACGAAGGTCCTTTGGGGGTCCCTGCATGTTGGACTTAGGAGCTACCTCAACTTATATTCAGCACAAATTACCTGGTCCATGGTATTCTCTTACAGCAGCGTGGCATGGACTAAAGCTGAGGGAAAAATAAAGACAGAAGAAGCCAAAGTCCTCAGTGACATATGGAACCTCTTTTAGGCATCAGGCTGACAGTCTTTAAATTTCTATATTTAAGAGAAGTGTTTAAATTAGTGGCATTTGAGTTTTCTCTTTCACACGCTCGCAGCTACTCTTAACCTCCCGGCATTTCTGTGGGAGAAGGGAAATTATTTGGAAGATAAGGGAAAGAGAAGGATTTGCCCCTCCCTGCATTGTCTTTTGAAAATCTGAATTTTGAACACGAGTTTATTATGTGATATAAATGTAAATGTACTGTTGGTCTAATTAGAAATCCTTATGACTTAATGAAATATATATTTATTTGATGAAAAAAATTCATAGAGTTAAACATAAACTACAATCATTTCTTCAGCAGAACTGTGAAACTCATCAGGACAGGAAGCACTGTGTTCACCTCTGCAGTGAGAATCCTACCCAGGTATTCTGTGTAGAGTTGAAAGAATAAAACACATCTCCACTGCACAGTGTTCCTCTCTTAGCATCTGACACCTATCATGAAGCTGGAATGTATAAGAAGGCTTTTAGGAAGATACAGGACAAACAGTCTTTTTGAGGCAAAACTCAGCAGAAAAAATATTAGTAGTTATTTAAAGTGAGAATTGAACTTTATAAGGTCCTTTAGTTATGTACTTCAGTGCCTCATTTTCCTTCGCACAGCCTCACTATCTAGCATAGGAAATACTCCTCCAGTAAAAATATAAAAAGTACTGATTAGGATAATAAAATACATAAGGCTGCTACTTACACAGAAAACAGATTTATTTGGCCCACTATTTTAGATGGCGTGAGGGACTCTCGGAGTAGGGTAGGGAAGAGCGTAGAATGCTGTCTCTCAGTGGAGAGCGAGAGTGGGCTGAGAGAGAGGCCTTCAGCCTGCTGCCGGGCCCTGTGGCTTACAAGTCCCACTGTCTACACGGCCACACTAAGGCCAGGACCCTAACATGAAACCTCTAGGGAATAAGCCACGTCTACATCATAACACATGGGGTAAGCTATAGGTCACAGGAAACACTGTAGGAATTATTCTTAGTTTCTATGATTGCTATTTTTCTAAGATTTTTTTCTACTAAAACAAATAATGCAACTCACAAAATGCATGCTTAAAAGAATTTCACACATCAGGCTTCCATGCAACCCTAAACACTACATAAATAAGGAATTTTGATTTGTATTTTGCACATACTTTACAACATGACTTTTTGTTTTATTAAAAAAATCCATCTTTCCAAAAGGGACTGTTAACAATTATAACCTGTTTATCCTAAATTTTGATTAGAATAGCTCAAATTCTTTTTACTGAGCAAATACATGAAACCCAAAAGATTGATAGGTATATGTAACTTCTTTTGTCAGTTACATTTTTCATGTCTTGGTAATAAATACTATTTTGATAAAGATGATTTTTATTGTATTTATTGTACTGTGATTTGTATATTGTCATGGTTCCTCAGGTAATATAAGAAAATGAACCATATTTTAAAATCATTCTGTTCGTTTATGCTTCTTTTAAAATTGTCAACAATTCTATACCTGTATAAGAATTAAGTGAATTGATGGCATGGATTTCTCCCTGTTCTATATCAATTGCAAAGGGAAAAATTGGGTATAATAGGGCTATAAATATTTCTGGGCAGTCACTCATTCTGCACTATTTGGCTCTCAGTATTGCTTTAGGACTCTTTCCTCTACATGTTCATCAGATAAAATAATGGAACGACCGTGCAAAACAGGTTTGCCATGAGCTGAGTGGCACAGGTGAAAGAGATTATGCCCCACTTGACATCACTCCCGCCATGAACGGAGGTGAAAGGGAGAAGGAATGTGAGGCTCATGGTGAGGGGGATGCTTGTCTCTGGGGAAACCAAAGCAGACTTACAGTGGGCATTAGACACTCAATGCCAAAGTAATGGTAATGGCTGCTTGTGCTTATAGGATCTGGGGTTCACTGGACAGGAAATGGGAAACAAAAACTTTTGCACACAGATACAACTTTGTGAAGAAACTTTTGTATTTGGTATTGCTCAAATACTTCCCATAAGACATCTAATATTATTGTCAAAAATTCTAGATTCAGATCCTTAGGAATTCAAAGCTAGAAACAAACAACAAAAATAGAAATGCTGCATTTTTCTGTGTCCTTACAGAAGAAAACAATAATGGTCTAGTTTACAGAGGTCCTCAGCAAACATTTCCAAAAATGCATAAGATCCGTATGATGTGGTCTTTCCTGGTTTTTCCCTTTTATTGGGTTCACAGGAATTAATAGGGTGTGATTATCACCTTTGAAGTCAATAGTCAATGCTAGAGCTGCAGTAACCGGCCAGTCAGAAAGCAGGTCAAAGACAGCATTGTATTTAGGCTGCGTTTTGATTTGGCCACTGACTAAATTGCTTAAGGTTCATAAAGTGAGGCAGAAACCTCATTTTGCTGATTTTGCATGTGACTTTGGAAGCATTTGGTTTCATCTTCCAGCACTACAGAGGCTGCACTATCTGGTCACTGGTTTTCCTTTTTTTACTTTTTTGATGCAGGGTCTTTCTTTGTAGATGAGGCTTGTCCTGAATTCACTATGCAGCCCAAATTAGCCTTGAACTCACAGCAATCCTCCTGTGCTAGGATTGTAGGTATGAGCTACCATACCCAACACCGTAGTATGTGGTACTGGGATCAAACTCAGGACCTTGTGCTTGCCAGGCAGATGCTGGAACCACTGAGCTAAATCCCCAGCCCTGGTCAATGGTTTTCTGAGGGACGCAAGGCAGGAAAACAGCTACTGTCACAGACGTATTCATGTATAGGCAGTTAAAGGACACTGAATGATTCTGACCTGAGACAACAATCTAGATTGTTAGGTTAAAAGTACTTCTAGAACAGCACTCAAGTTTTAGACCCCAAGTGTGAAAAGGCATGAATACAGGAAGAGCTAATCTGTCCAAGGCTGGCGAGATCCTGTTTTCTACTGAGCGTTTCAGCAGCTGCAGGTTATCATTAGCTCCTGAGGGTCACGGTGTGCAGAGATGCACTACACTCAGACCTGTGATGCGGCCATCCAACCTTCCATGTCACGTCCCATTACTGGGTGATTATCTTGAAAAATTAATTTTGCTGTACTGTATGTGTCTTTTTACAACAATACATAGTTCACTTGTGATAAAAAAGTTGTTTATATTTTCTAAATATTCTTTGTTAAATCTCACTTTGCTGAAAAATGATACACTACCCACTCCTTTGAAAATCCTAACAAAAAGACTAGGATTGGTTGCCATTATGTGCCAGTGTTTGTGAAAAAGTAACACTCATCTGTAACACTTTGTGAAACATACTTGTGGGAAAACGGGGAAGGGAATGTAACTAGAATCTTTGCATTAGGTTCTAGTCTCCTGTGAATCAATGGCACATGGCGACTGTATGTATTTCCCGCAGACAGAATTGTTCCCAAAACATACTTATACGGAAAAGTTATTCTTTGGTTATCTGAAATTCAAACCTAACTGATCACCCTGTGTTTTGACTAGAAGTCCTCCACGTAGAAGATTCCTGGAAAGTATCACCTCTATACAGCGACCTTCCCCCAGAAGAAATAGGCGCTATGTGGGTAATTTCTAGGATTAAAAATAATGGGGGAGTCAAAGGTATACAAAATTCTTAACTTGATTTCACACTCTTGGCATGCATGAATTTTCTTTGAACCTATATTTAAGTATATACCGTCCTACAGGATGCTATCCACATTTTTGACATTTTATAACCACTTATTCCTTTCTCTCTCGTGGCTGTCAGGAAGCTAAAAAAAGAAGCCACAGCATCAACTCTCAATTTCTTCTACATCCTTTCATAGATAAGTCATCTTTCAAAAAAGGGATGGGTCATAAATTATTGAGTTGAAAGAGCGAGGTTCCCTCTAGTTATCATGGATAGTCAGTTAAAGAAACACTGTGACAATTACATGGAATAGAAGTCATCTTTGGAATTATGGCACCATTAGGAAATAGAAAACAATGACTTTGCTGACTTTAATACTTCTGTGAGCTTGAAATTTGTCTATACAAGTTTAAAAAGAGTGTAGTATCTTGTAGGCTTGTTGCTGTGATGAATGCATGCCCCAGAGCAGAAAAGCTATTCCAGAGTTTCAACTTTTATTTACCACAGCATGTACTCTCCAACCCAGAGAAGAGAGCCGTATCTAGCAATTTAGTGCTTTTATTTGTTAAAAGTGTTCCACTGCTGAAGTATGAGAAGTAAAAATGTGGCTAAACTTTGAAATATAATATATGTCTGGAAAATAAAATAATTTGCAGCATAGTTAGCTTTGCTCAAGTCTGGAGAGATAACATGAAAAATTCTCAGGCCAGCAATTTGCTGACTACAAAATCACTGTATTTTCAATAACCTAATATGGCAGTTGTTTTTCATAGGCAAAGAAAAGCTAAGGGAAGCTTACAGTCTGTAGAGATATTCAGTGTAGCTTGGCAACATTTAGCTGCTAGTTTCTTCTTATCCTTGTTATACATTTCCATATGGGATGTATCATTATCAACAAGAAGAAATAATAGAAATAAACAGAAGCAAGAGGAAAGGTCCAGACCGGCATGCATTAACTGCTTGTCAACTATGGTTTTCCTAATGAATTGCCCTGTTGCTCTGTATCTCACTGATTACAGTACAACAGCTTTCATTAGTCACTGCAAATAGGACTCAGTGCCACCTTATTTACATTCTATTGCAAATAATTAGCATTTCATATTAGAATCATCCAAGGCACTTCTGAACTTGCCACAAGACTATTTGACATCATCCAATACTTGATTCTATCCCGAACAGGCTTAAAAACAGATTCTGTGCTTTTTTAGTTACAACAGTGTCAGCAATGAATTCTAAAATGGCTTAAATTCCTGCCAATAGTGTCGCTGGAGATATCAAAATGCTGCAGTAATTAGGCCTCACAAGTCTGACTTCTCTAGTGGTAGAACTGTCACAGAGGGGAGGAATAGATATTCAAAGTTTATAATAACTCAAACCTCTACAATTATTGGTAGAACACGAACGCTACCATTTTAAACAGAGGAAAACAGTTTTGTTTTGTTTTTTTTAAGCCTATTACAAAGGTAAAAGACAGAGGGAGGAAAAGCAGTATCATGTGCTTTAGGCCTAATGCCTTTAGTCTGCTCAAAATTTATAATTACTTATCAAAATTCAAACCTGGTTATTACTTTAGTAAGAAAATATTTCTCTTGGGCCGGGGAGTTAGCTCAGTGCTTCCGGCGCCTGTCTTGCAAGTGCAAGGACCCAGGTTCGATCCCCGGTAACCACATACAAATACTGGGCGTGGAGACTCACGTTGCCCAGCAGCAACCAGTACCACACATACTGCAGTGCCAGGCATTGTGGCTCACGCCTGTAATCCCAGAACTCAGGAGGCAGAGGCAGAAGGATTGCTGTGATGTGAGTTTGAGGCTGAGCTGAGGGCCAGCCTGAACCACAAAGTGAGAACCTGTCTCAAAAAAAAAAAAAGAAAGAAAAAAAAACCTAAAAAAACGAAAGTATTTCTCTTGAAAACTTAGCTGCCATATTGAACAGATTATACAGCTTATTCTATTATATCCATTAGATCTTCACTTTATAAGTACATCAGTCAGAATTAACATCAACAGACTTGCATATATTATTTTATACATCCAAATTTATCGAGAAGTATTATAAGACCAGCCATTTCTATTTAAGCTATGTGTATGGGAATGTGTGTGGACAAACATATTTACACACATTCGTAATTATAGGTAACTAGTGGCTTTCTCCACGTGCACATAAAATAAGCCAGAAGTCACAGAATCAACTAATTCTGAATATGCAAATGTGTTGTTTATAGGTAGATCTACTGAATACAAATCCAACACTAGTGAATACGAATCCACACTGCAGGGTATCATCAGCCGTGAGCAAAGGCTGGGTCCGTATGCCCACTCTCATCTCTTTGACTTCTGTACTGGGAAGGTTCACACTAGATAGTTCCTCCTACTTGTTCATAAGATAATCAAGCTTCTGGGCCTGGTTAAGCACCACAGTCCTCCCTACTGCTGGCAGTGAACCTATGACACCATTGGCAGTGGGAGGTTTGTTACCACAGAAGACTCACCATCACTTCCGGTCCTTTACATTCTCCATCAATGTACCTTCAGTCAGGGATCCAGCCTGAGAGTGCTTCTCCTCCAAGCCTGGCCAGGAGCGGCTCAGGTGGCTCATCCAACTGCCCTCTACTCATAAGAGGGATGATCGGTTGGACTACTCCTGTCTCTATATTTTAATTGTCAACTCATTGTCTAACTATTCTTACTTGTTATTTAAGAAAAGAAGGCAAATGGGTATTAAGATGCAATATAATAAAAAAAAATTAGTCTCAGGAGCAAAGGAGTAAATACAAACATATTAAAAGCATTGGCTAACTTAGCTTCCAGTGGATGGAATAGAGATTAGAGGTTAGAAATCAATGATGATAATGAAATGTACTCAATTATAAAGCTCTTTCATAGAAGTTATCTTTTCTATAAAGAGATTAAAGAACTTCAAAGAAATAAGAATAGAGTCTATTTTTACACTAAATGTTTTGCTCCTCCCATGTCTTTCACTGGGGGCAGTGAATTAGTTTTGTGTGAAGAAACCTCTTCAAAAACAAAGCACATCTCTATGGATTTCTTACAAGGTCATTGTGAGCTGCAGTAACAAAGGAGGTATTTATTCTGCCCTGGCCTAAGTTGGTGGTCAAATCCAGTCCATAGTCCCTAAGAGGATATAGATGGTTGGTTTATGAAACTGGGATAATAATTAGGTCCAATATCCAGGAAGTTACATAGAAATGAGTAAGCAATTAATTGATATCCAGGGAGAATGGCTAATAAACACGTTTGGGTCAATCCACAGCATACGTGTTTCCCAAATATCTGCCTAAAGGGAACAAGGCATTTAGAAAGTCTTTTTCACTGGAGACTTTATCAACATCCATCCTTTTTTTCCCTCACATAAAGAATGTGTACAAGTGTAAGACTGTGACTCTCACTTCTGCTATTCAGCTTTGGGCCAGTCTTCTAACTCTAGCTGTCTGAAGTTTTTCACTTGTATAGAAAATTATTAACATCTTAATAGTTTTGTATAATGATAGTACATATGTGGGCAAAACACACCTTAGCTATGGTAGAAGCTGTGTAAATGCTGAGTATTCTTTCTCCTGGTAAGAAGACCAACTAGAGAAAAACCATTTGGGGGATTTACAAAAGGAATATCTTTTTTTTTTTTAGGTTTTTTGAGACAGGGTCTCGCTTTGTGGTTCAGGCTGGCCCTGAGCTCAGCCTCAAACTCACATCACAACAATCCTCCTGCCTCTGCCTCCCAAGTGCTGGGATTACAGGCGTGAGCCACCACGCCCGGCACTGTGGTATGTGGTACTGGTTGCTGCTGGGTGTGGGTCTACACACCCAGTATTGTTATGTGGTTACTGGGGAATCAAACCCTGGCCCTTGCGCTTGCAAGACAGGCGCCGGAACCACTGAGCTAACTCCCTGACCCCAAAAGGAATATCTTGATTAGCCTGTTACCATAGAGGCATGGTTGTAGCCTTGTGCAGCTGGCCTGCCATCACACACACAATCTGACAAGTGGCCCTGCTGCCTCCACTTTTCTTATGAATACTACTCCGTGAAAGGAAGTGAGTGTCTGTGGAGAATAACTGATTCCAATTCCTGCAGCAGAGAAGGAAAAAAAGTCAAAATGGGCTTGGTATGGCTTGTCAAAATGTAAAGACATATTTAAAAATGCCTGGGGTACTTTTAAAAGTACATAGAAACTTAAAAAGGGTTCTTACTAGACAAGTCTGACAGGTTGGCCATCAAGAAGAAAATAAAAGAAGTCAGTACTTTGTGAGCTGAAAAACACCCTCCTGGTTTCCTGTTTGTTGCTATAAGTTTTTATTTCTGAAAAGTCTAGGAAACCCTTCTCCCCACCACAGTTACTCTTTTACCTTTTTCAAAAGCTTTTCCTAGTTCTACTGAATTTTTACAATTAGCTTATCTATTTCTAAGCAAACTTCTGTTGGTAACTCTGATTACAAATGATACATTGTTGACTGGTGTCTTTATAGTATCACATAAAATTCCAAGAAATAAGTCAGAAGGATGCCAAGTAACCCAGTAAAAATGGGAAAAAGATATAAAGAAATTCAAGAGGGTTTTTTTTTTTTTCTTTTCTTTTCTTTTAAAGAAGGGATAATAGTAACACATTCTGTGAAAACAAACTGTGTTCAAAACAGAGGAAAGGAGAGATTTGCATAAATTTTAATTTTTTAACCATAATAATGTATTATACATTAAAAGCACATTATAAAATGAATACAATCATAGTTCATTGGAACAAGTTATACACAAATACTAGTTGCACAATGTAAAAAGGGCAAATTCACATGAAAACTCAGACTTAATTTTTAAGAGAAAGAGAAATTTGATGCAGTAAGGGACCCTGAGGCTGGACCGGGCTGGAGGCAGGGCAGACTGTCCAGCACCATTGAGGCTCTGCTTGGCACTCACATGGCAAATTTTGTGCCCATTGTCTAGCTGTATTTTACGTTGTATCTCTATTATTGCTGCAGGACAATTATAAATCCTCATGTTTCATAAATCTAGAAGTGCTTAGAAGTTAAAAAAGAAAACCTGCTGACCATATCTACACAGGGCAAAGAAAATATAAATAAGTATAATAAACCAAGAAGATTTAATAGCTCTTAAATTATTTTTATTATAAAAGGAGAAATTGTAGGGTGGAAATACATCACAGAAAAGTGAGTCTGTTATTCTTTTGTTGTCATAACATATGTCCTAGGAAAATAGCTGTTTTCAGAAAAATCAACAGGAAAGTAAATATAAAATTAATTAAAGGCAAATGAATTTGGTATGAAGAGTGTACCACTGTGGTTCAGAACATGAGTTCTGCAGCTTGACTTCTGGAATTTAAGGTCATTCCATGTCATAAGAACCTTTGCTACATTGATAAGTTACCTAAAACTTCTGGACTTCAAATCTTTAAAAGCAGAGTTAACATTACCTTCTATTTCACAGGGATACGATTCTGTGATATATGCAGGTAAAAGATGTAGCACAGTTCCTGGATTTCTGTAAGTGCTCAATAAAAACAACACAGTATTATTGCTATCAGCACAAAATGCACACTCCTTCCTTACCTACAAAGACCACCACTCCCTGATCCCAGCTTATCTCTCTCCAAAGTCTCTCATTGCTCCTAGTCCACTCTTCATCTCGATAACATCACTGTTCTCAGATCCTCTTTCTAGTCTATGTGCACTGACTCAGCTCCTTCCTCTGTCTTTTGCGAGGTAGGGACCTTTCAGAGTCCTTTACATGGTTGGTCAATGTCACTGTCTAAGGAAGGCTTCTGCAAATTATTCTGAAATAATTTATTTTCATTTACTTCATTCAGGGTGATTTTTATAAGCTGGTATTTCATTAGTTTACTTGCTGTTCCAGGAGATGCTGGACCTTGTAAGGTCCACAAAGGAGAAGCGAGAGCCTGAGCTTCAAAACAGTCTTTTGTGAAGATACCGACAACGAACATCAATTGAGTTACTTTCTCAACATGAAACTACTACAGTCAGGAAAAAACTAGATTTAATGTCCATGAGTACTTGGAGTTTAAATGTTTAATTCTGATTAATGTCTCATAAAGTTCACAAGGAAATTCAATCATATAATTATATTAAGAAAGACTATTGGGGACACTAAGACAAGCAACAGTACCACAACAAAAACGAATGTCATTTTGATAAATATTAAGCAATCTAATTAGACAGCTACATACCTACTTTTGTATAACATTTTTGACCTGCAAATTGTGCCTCTGCACCAGGAAGGCAGCTCTGTAATTACACTGATCACTACAGTTAAAAAGCTTAGAAACACAACGAGCGAGTAAATCAACGTAAAAGACATAATTGCCATATTCAAAGAGCATGTGAGGCTGCTTGTTATCTACAGTCCAATATAGTTATTAAAAAACAAAAAAGAAAAACAGCAAGAATCAAAAAGTCAGGTTGATTAGCTTTTTGCAGCTCACATGAAAAAGGATTGTAGCTACATTTAGAAAGACTTCTTGCTTATTTTCACTTGAGTTTGAAGATTTTTAACAGCTAGATGGTCTTTCCAGATAACCTGTCATAATCCTGGTGTCTGTGTCAGTGAGGGGACACAAAGGCCTGCTATGATGAGAACTGACCCACCGTACTAAATCCTGCTTAGTCTTTGTGAGGTATTTTATTAGTTTAGACAGCAGTATAATATTCTTAATATAACCCGTGAATTAATCACTTTCAGTTGGTGTTTCAGAGGGTTAGTTGTTAATGATATAGCATGCTATTTTTGTCTTATATATATTTCAGCCTAAATTCTTTGAAGGTTTGGGGCTTAATTTCTGGTACTTTGTATCATCCTCCTCCTCATTATTTTGATAACGGATATCTCTCTGCTCTAGCTTTCATTTCTTACTCAGTTGAGAAAATCAGAGCAAATATTTGCTAAACGTCAAATCTCTAAGTATAAACTGACATCACAGAATACATTCTTGTCTTAATGGTATTCAATAGTCTAGAAAATAGAGTTAAATCATATGCAATAAAGGTAACAGTGGTAAATATTTTTTGTTTTTAGTTATGTAGGTAGAGGTGTGGTGTGTGCTGTGTATGGTATTCTCTGCTGTATTATGTGTTTGTAAATGTAAGCTGTAGTCCAAAAAGTTTGGAAGCCACTAAGGAGAGGAGATCTTCAGATTTCTTTGGTATCTAGAATCTCTATTTTCTAAGGCACTCAAATATTAACTCTTCTTTCCTACAACATTGCTCATTAAGAATTATTACTGAATTAACATGTAATTTTATCCAAATGAGCCATTAAGAAAATATCTTAATAGATAAGCACATCAATGAATATAAAAATGTTCATTACTGAGTAAAACTTTCAAGAAATAGATTTCTATCAGTTTCTTTTCCTCAAGTTAGAACTTAATTTGCATAAAACTTCCCAATCCAAAACATCCATAATCTGAGGATAACCACTGAGAAGAAAAATAACAAAAGTATCACTGAAGAACTATAACTTGTGTCTTATCATTTTATTGTAAAGTTTGAAATAAGATATCTAAGTTCAGATATCTGAAAGAAGTTCTGGCAAAAATATATAACCTTCAATAATTCTGTATGAACAAAATTTGAACAGAGATTTCGAAGGTATGACGGTTTAATTACATTTAAGCCTTCTATACCTACAATATTTCATGGTCCTGCAGATTTCTAACATGTTTGCTCAGGAAAAGGAAATCCCACACAACAGTCATTCTGATTTCTTTCTGCTCTTAAGTTTATCAAGTTCAAGTATGTTGAGTGAACATAATATGATACTTCTCCATGCAGCACCCATTACAAACATCACACAGTGACCACGTTATTTCTATTCAAACACTTCCCAACCACATATTTAAGAGAGTGATGCTAATGAACAAGCTGTTAGGGGTAAACATTCCTTCATCTGGCCCAGACCAAAGTCCTAACACTTTGATTAAGATGGAAACTGAGTTGCCATCTCTGTCTCTGTCTCTCTGTCTCTGTCTGTCTTTCTCTCACACACACATCCCTATATGTGTGCCTATACCCTCTGACTGTATTTACTTGCTGAAATTATTTAATAATACTCAATTTATTCCTATCCTTTTGACTCAGGAATTAAAGCCATATCTAGATGATACATATTTAGTTTTTACGATCTCCCTTTGTTCATATTATGGAAGGAATACATAATGTCCAGCATTAAAACAAAGTATTATTTATGGATGACAGAACAGAGTGTGAAAATAGAAAACATGGAAGGCTAGTTTAAGTCAACGAAAAGCACCTCAACCCTAATCATCAAAAGTGAAATCTTATTTTTTTCTCATCTGTACCTTCTCATATCAAAAGTTACAATTTATGCATTATTGAACTGGTGAGTAATTTTCCCCCTTCAAGCGTCGGTCTCTGCCTCTGAGGAGTCATGTCACTTCCTCTTCATGTCAATGCCATGCATGGCTGAGTTGCCACAATCCGCTTTGGCCACTAAAGCTCAAGTCATTCGGAGCCATCAAATCAATTATAACAGCCGCTGCTGTCTTACACCGACAACCAGTGATTGATAACAAAACCTGTCTCCTTTCAGTTCTCATCTGACAGCTACAACCCAACCCTGCCTGCGCTCACTGGCATTTGTCATAAATCAATAGCAATCCTACCACGCAGAAAGGTACTGGCGACTCTCTTCAGTCCATCTGGTCTTGTTTTATTTTAAAAACTTAAAAATACAACTATTAAGAAGGAGGCCAAAAGCTAATTTCTTACAGTGTCTAATACTATGTGCAAATAATCTCTCAATACAGAATACTACTTCAAATAAAAATTTATAACATAATGTTCCTATTTTGTAATGCAACTTCTAAAGTGAATCACAAAAACTTTCAAAGAGAAAATTTATGATTATATAAGGAGAGAAAATTAAATTTTCTTCAGGGTACTTCAGATCAGATATCATGTTTTTAATTGACTATTTAAAATATTTCTATAGAATTTCTCAAGAAGTTTATGTAGTAGTATTATTGCAAAAAAATAACTATCAAACAAATTTAGCAGTAAGTATTGACTATTACTTGATATTAGAAACTCTACTTTGGAAACATAAAAATTTCAGAAGAAGTTTTTACCTATAGACAGAAGCCAGTGCACTTTAAATATTTCATGGCATTGAATAACACCTATTTGAGAAATAAACAATACCTGGTCATTTGTGCACAAAGAAAACAATCTTGATAATATGATTTATAGAATTGGGAGAATAATTTTAGAATTTGTTACACTTTACTAAGCAAATTTTCCTTTATAAAAATCGGTAATGCTTTATATTATATTCAAATATGCTATGAAATATTTTTAAAATTCTAAGATTCATTTTACATCATAATAGGAAGTGTATGAGTTTACATGAGAAAGAACAATTTTTATAGCAACCTTGGGCTGTTGTAAAATTCCAAGTGACAGAAGAAACCAAGGAAATCAGAAAGATTTATTTCAAGTTTTAAGTGAACACTGGCTCAATGGACTCCTATCCAAAGGAAGAGCTACAAACAAAGAGAAGTGCCAGCTTTTATATGTTTGGTTGAAGGGCGATGGTCTTTCTAGTAACACAGCAAGTGAACAGAACAAGGGCAGACAGTCTTGTAATTTAGCCTTGGAAGAAGACAGTGTCTTATGAATCATACGAGAACAGAGTATCATAAACTTTGTTTACTGGACACAGTTGTCAATTTTATCTGTACCAGAACAAGGAGTTACAGCTACAAATGAAGGGTGTGTTGGGGGGATGGCCCAAGGCTGGGAAGGACTTGTTTTAAGTCGTGCTTCAGGACAACAAGGAGCTAATTCGTAACACCATAAAGCATTTTTATGAGGTGATAGTATAGGGGAAAGGAAGCAACATATCAAGCATCTATTTTATATATGATACAGTTAGGTGCTTTATATACATGCTTTGATTGTTCCTCAGACCTCTGAGGTAGGTATTTTCATTTTCAACTTACAAAACATCCATAATGTCAAAGAGCCTGAGTTTGGTGTCAGTTTTCATTTCAATGCCTAAGTACATGGTCTTCTTACCACTTGTCACTTATTGAGATCCTACGACATTGTCTCATAAGTATGAGGTTAGAAAAAGAAAATGGAGACATTAAGAGAGGAACCAGAAATAAGACTAACAGCAAGGAAGCTGCCCAGCCTCCGAATGTAAAGAGACCATCACAGCGAGTAACAGTCACAGTTCGAGGCTCTTACATGCAAGCTGCATGAGCCTGATGTAAGTCTTGGTTTATCTGGGTAACCCTGCCACGTTGAGCACTCTGTCACTTCTTTAACTTTCGCCTCTTCTCATCAGTAAGACTGGTCAATGGATTTACCTATAAAAGACTACTTTAAGCTATAAATGAATTAATCTATACAGCAAAACCCCAGGCACACAGTAGTTGCACATTACTTTCAAACACATTCCAAATCTGACTGCCATTCTCAAATACCCAAAACATGCCTTCTCCAGTTAAACTATAAAATCACCTGGTTTATACAATTCCCTAACCAGAGCCAGTATCCATGGTAACAATGTCCTGGGGTCATTCTTACAGAGATGCTGGTCAAGAAGGGGGCCTCCTCAAGTAAGGAAACAACAGCAGTAATGGAATGTGGGTAGTTGGCAAGGAAGGATGGGGCAGCAGGCTGAAAAAGCTGCATAGTCTCAGGACAGGAGGCTCCAGAAGCAGTGCAAACTGCACAGGTCAGGCTCACGGCTGCTCCTCCCTCCAGCTCTCCCTCCCTGCTCCTTGAGGGGAAGTGCAGGCCACTGTTCTAGGCAGGTTTCAGCTGCAACAGATCTGACCCACTGTCAAATACGAAGGCTGCAATGAAGAGGATGTATGCAAGAGAATATAATTCTCAACATCACATGATTAAAATCTCTAATCTCACTAATCCATAATGGTAGCTTTAAGTAGCACCACTTTAAAAATCTCCTCCTTATAACAGCCTGCAACACCCAGAGGGAATTCTTTAGAATAAGTTATTTCTGCATGTTCCAGTTAACAACCACAGACAGTCTGGAAATAACATCTTTAATTTGGGACAGTCAGCATGACGACTGTGTATGTTCATCTTAAGTTTTTTTGTTTACTGTGATATGTCTTCTCATATGTCATCTGTCTATAAGAATTTGACCACATGTACCAGCAAAGGATCACTTTGGGAAGTTTTCATTTCGTTTCTTTCCTCCCTCCTCTGCACCTCCTCCCTCTCTTTTTCTTTTTATAGTGAAGCAATACAGTCTCATGTATTATTACCATTTCAGGATTGACATTTAAACTCTCTTCTTACTGGCCCCCAGTCT
This sequence comes from Petromus typicus, assembly GCA_004026965.1. Taxonomy (NCBI): domain Eukaryota; kingdom Metazoa; phylum Chordata; class Mammalia; order Rodentia; family Petromuridae; genus Petromus; species Petromus typicus. Next base: position 88,328 of record PVIR01002361.1, on the reverse strand, counting down.
CTTCTGATCATGTTCTAAAGAACTATTTCTTATGCTTAAATCCAAAGTATCAAAATTAACAACTGTTAGTAGAGGGATTAGGGAAGGGATTTGAAGGTTTGAATTTGCATTTCGTTAAGAATGTGATCCTTTAGAATAATGTGCTGTATAAAATAAAGTAAGTACATTCCATCTACTGAATTGCAATTTCAACCTTGAACGTATCTGGAATTCTAATATTGCACTGTTGAAGGCCGTATGATATAGCAGAGAAAACACATGGGAAGAGTCTCTTCTCCACACATAACAGTGTGGGCGGATCATTTAACTCTTCTTGGTACATATGTTTCCAATGACTAACAGGGAATATTAATATTATAATGTGACTTCACAGTGCTGATCTTGTGTACTGAGGACGATAGAACCAGTGACACCAGGATCAGAAGAAGGAACAAACAGAAAAAACAAACAAACAAACAAACAAACAAAAACCTTTCATATATAGGGGAAGGGGAGGTTATGAGAATGGGGAAAAAAAAACAATCAAGATAGGTCATTACAGGTGCAAATTCTCATTGATGAATGTGATAATAAATTTCACCTAAAATGTACCAATAAGCTCAATAAATTAAGATACAGGGTAAGGAAACAAACACAACAGAAATACAACAGTTACTTGTGCAGTGACTGCAAACCTTTCAGAACATTCAGTGATAAAGACAGCCCAGTGGGGCACATGGACCACAGGTTCTCCACTACTGACCTCTGGTCTTCTATGCTCATTTAAGTAGAAGAGGGAATAAGAAGAGATAAACAGAGTCGGTAAACAGCTCAAGGAAAAGTGGAGCTGAGGAGCAAACAGAAGTGCGAGTACATGGTGACCCAGAACTGTGGGAAAGTGAACGATGAGTTGTGCACCCTGCTACAATCACTAACAAGTCACCTCTCCAGTTGGACACACAATCGTCTCTGACAAGGCGAACATGAGCAACCTCAAGAAGACTATGAAGAACCAGGAGCTGTTTAGAAAATAAGACAAAGGGATGGAGTAGTCAGGAAAAAAAAAACACACACACACACACGGATGCTTTTTCTTCAGTTTTTCTCTTGCTATTTTAGGGGGATGTATGTTTAAGAGACAAATATGCAAGAAGAAGATATCAAAGAAACGAAAAGATAATATTCTGAGAGCACTTATGCTATTATTTTGCACATCTGGGTTTCTTGTATTCTACAGAATGAAAATATTACACATTTAATTGTATTTCCGAGAGAAAAACTGGAGGAAGACAAAAGCTGTTAAGCACTGCTAGAAAACCGGGGGATACAAAATGCTAATCTTTATACAGTATTCTGTAGTTCTAAATAACTTATATAATCTTAAATGCAAAGTGAATAGCATATGGGAGAAAAAAAATTTCACTTATTGCAAGGTTTGGGCTTAAGAAACCTCTAACAAAAGTGAATAATAAAAGTGTGAAGACTTACTTAATGAAGTTTTATGTGTCATAAGAGCTTCTAGATGTGAAGACCTAAAGTCACGGGGAAAATTATTTATTTTTGGTAAAGTGTTAATGGTCATACAAAAGTATAAATGGACACAGTGGGTGCAGTCCATGGTCATAAACTGGGGGAAACTTAACAAGGGTTGTTCAGATATTTCTTGATGTCTCTGTAACTTGAGTTTTTCCCTCTAGCAACAGGCAGCACTCCCTGGAACTGAAGGACTAGGCTGTATTTTAGAGAAAGGGCACAAGATTCTCTTACAGCTTGCTTAAATTGAGATGGGCAGGAAAAGGCCAGAGAGAGCTTCCTGCTTCTGCTTTATTCCTCAAAAACCAAGCACTTTATTTTGGGTTAGTGAGCCTTGAAATTTGTCAACAATTAGGCTGAATAACGATTTTGTTAAACATAAAATTCCTGCCAAATTCAATTATAGTGCAGAGAATATATCTACAGTAAAAGTTTATAGAAGTTCATAAACTCCAAATTTGGACTTATTTATTTGAATATTATTTAATGTCATAAGATTTCCAAACAGAAAAAAGAGGAGTTTCTGAATATTACTTTTATCCCAATCACATTAATAGTCTCATTAGATTTTTTAACCATAGTTACTACCTTAATGACTTTTTCTGTCTCTTCAGTGTAGTTTCAATGTAAGAGTTTTATGTCAAAATTAAGTAAGTCAAAACTAATACAAACAAAATATTTTATAACACTTAAGCTATATTTTTAAAAATTTATTTTAAAACTAAAAATTAGGAATGTTTAAATATTAGGGATCAATAATTTAAACACATATTCAAATAACTTGCATCTAGGGTATTGTAAAAACTCCTATAATAATAATAATAATAACAATAATAATAAAGCAGAAAAAAAGAGCAAAAGATCAGAATGATTACTTTACAAAAAAACTTTAAAGGAAAAACAAAGCAATGTAACGCCAATACAAACACGCATGGCTAAACTTGAACAGAAGGCAGGCAGGCAAGGCCGAGTATTGTTGAGAAGGTAAAGCAACTATGAGCTAGCTCACCTGCTGAGGGAAGTGGAAGTTAGTAAAATCTGGAGGACTATCTGGTAGTAAATAAAACTAACTATAATCATACACCAATACTTGTGCTCCTAGGTCTACACTTGATAGAGATGAATATATATATGCATCAAAACACATATTTAAGAATATTTATTACAGTATTATTCCAAATAGCTCCAAATTGAAACAAAATAAAGGTACTCTAAGAGGAGACTTGACAATTTTTACACTATTTAAATCATAGGACAGTATATAGCAACAAAAATTGACTAATGATTAGTCAGTGTGACACCATCTAACATGTTTAATTAAAAAAGCTGTGATTTCCATTGCATTCATAGGAAGCTTAAAAACAAGCAAAAGTAACTAAATATTGGAAGTCATCATATAAACGGATACCTTTGAGATTTGAAGAACAAAGGGAGGAGTTAGCGAGGAGAAGGGGATGGAGTATGAGGCTTCAGGGGAACAGGTGTTGTTCTGTTTATTGACAGAAGTATTAATTACATAGCACAAAAATAGTGAATGTACTTATATGATTATGATTTGGATGTAGCATATTCCACAGAGGTCCAAAGGTTAAGTGTATATATATATATATATATATATATATATATATATATATATATATAAAATTATTTACACTAAAAGAAAAAAAAAGTTACATGAAAACTTTTTGTCATTGTTGTATTTTTGCGGGGCGGGGAGAGTATCAGGAATCAAACTCAGGACCTTGGGCTTGCAAATCAGGCACAGAGCCTCTGAATCACATCCCTGGCTTAGATGAAAACTTTTCTAGAAGTCCTGGATATTCAGTGAAAAATGGCATGAGCTCTGAAATATTGACATACTGACAATGTTGAATGAAAGAAAACTGGAAGGACTTAGAAGCTTTAGACCAACAATCTGTCTACCCTTCCCTTCTCGTGCTAACAAGAACTCTTCCTGAATGTCCTTATCTGACCAAAGGAACTTTCTTCAGAAGAAAGACACTTATCTCAGGCTCTTTCTTGGGACTCTTGTAATCAAGAGAGATTAAACTCACAGTAAGGAAGAGACTAAGGAATGTTACTACATCTGGACTGAATCTGTTCCAAGCCATTATTTGCTCTGTGGACCCATTCAGATTGCAAAGAGAACGATTTACAAACTACTATTGGTTCTTTGGGTCCACTCAATCCCTCAGAAAGCATTTACTATCTCTGGAAATCGCCCATATCCCTCCATTTCTGTCCTTCCTAAGAAGAAGGATGTCTGTTCCGCACCTTCTTGGGTATGGGGTGATTACTCTCCTGTGATACCCTCATTCCCGCTTACAGATTTGCATGCCTTTTGCTACTGTTACACCATCTACTGTCAGCTAATTTCAATTCATCTTCATAGTATGGTTTGGACATTTTTTCCTAGAACAGGAAAATCACAATGAACTATAAAGTAGATCTATAAAATCCTAAAATCAAGAATGCTAATTACTGACACATAGCTGTAGATTTTTTAAAAATCCATACTGCTTACAATAGATATCAAAGTCCAGAAAGACATTCTAATAGAAAGTGAAGAAATGGTTAGGCAAGACAGGTGGGTCCAAAGGTACATGTGGGACTGGATGATAACCAACTAAAAGTGATGCACAGCCTCTTAGCTGAGGGACAAAGCTACAGGGAAAGAAATGTGCCTGTGACTTAGCGGCTATTTGTGGCAGAGTGCCACAAATACGTAGGTGGACACTGAAAGAGAACACTCAAAGCAATGAAAATTATTTGAAGAAAGCAGAGTCTTCATATGAGATTCTATGAATTTGCTCTCATTACTCACCATCTCAAATCCCCTCGCAATATTATTTTCAGCTATTCCGAGATGGATACTAACCTAAAAGAACCAGCATATGATTTAAGAACAGATAATGCTCAGCGGAAGAGGAATGATTAGAAAAAACAAATTGAGACACATATCTTCACAGTAGGTCATGCTTTTACTTTATAAGCTTATATTTTGTGATGACATTCAGGTAGTTTGACAATTCTTCCTTCACAGATCATGACAAGACTCAACAGAGAAAGAACGATGGATTTCTTGAGTGGGCATTTTCAACAGAATAGCACATTTCCAGTCTTATTGAAATGCTGGAATGAGAAGGGGAATATGGAATTCTGAGATGAAGAAAGAATCATACCAAGCAGTATGGTCCTGTGACGGTAGGTGAGGAGATGAGCCTGAGGAGGCACTTGTACTCCCAGAATTTCCACAGCCTGAAAATGCTCAAGTTTTTGGATGACTTTTCAGCACTGGTGATATGGAGAAATGAAATGAATGTGAGGAAAGCTGGAAGAAGCAGAATGACCAGCATACATACGTAGTTAAAGCAGCTTCAAGAAGAAAAGAGAATAAGGCCAGATCTGAGTGACCCTGAGGACGCGGGACAAACTGTGGTGAAGAAGGTAGTGTGTATACTAGTAGTGGTGACTGGGGGAAGGGAAGAGGTTTCCAGCAACGCGAGAAAATAAAGGAGCAAGATGGGCCGCACTGGGGCGGGGGGGGGGGGTCGATAAAAGGATGCCCTCTTATCCCGGGGGATGGCCCTTCGAATGGACAGGACCCCTTGGGGACAGAATGCTCTCATTTTTGTTTCACCTCTAATAAGTGTGCAAGATAGTCCAGAGGATAACAGCTCAAAAGAGTATGAGGTTTTCTTTTTTGAATATCTTAAAGAAAAAGGGGTCTGTTATTTTCTGTAATGGCTGCTCCATGTCTACTACAGGGTTCTTTGTAGCTCTCTGATTCTGTGACACCCTTCTCAGAGTCATATAAGGATTCTTGGGGAATTAATGGGATATTTGTAAAGCATTTTCATTTCCTTTAAAGTTTTTATTTACAATCCATTTACATAAATTTAAATGCAGCTAGAAAAGCATATTTAAATTTAATTTGTCTTGAAATTGCCAAGGGACAACGAAGAGGAGGGGGAAAAGGCATTTTTAACAGAAGAAAAACATCTACACTTTACAGGCATGACTGTCACTTTCTTGTCTCAAGATACATGCACACACAAAATCAAATAAAATAATGGTGAAACACATTTCTTATACTGAATTGATATGAAGATCAATTATTTTTCTGATATATTTCTGTATTGTTTTGAGTATTGGTTATATGATATATTCATTTTGGGAAAATATACTGAGCTTTTTATTCTTGAGTTGCACATTTTCCATACATATATCATTTTTCGGTTAAAAAAAAATTGTAACAGCCAAAAATAAAACCTCAACTTTTAACAATGTCTATATGCAAGTCTGATATCAGATATTATGTAATATCCAATTACTTGACAGATAGTATAGGCCAATTATTTGAAAAATGGTGAATCAGGGACAGACGACTTGAGTAGAAATAACGACCACCAAGCTCTCTTAATACAAAATATCTGCTGGGTAACTAACTGCTAGGCACCAGGGAATCAAAGATAAAAAAATGGTGCCTGTCCTCGAAAGAACATACACGTTAGCTAGGAGAGACAATTACATCAACAAGTGACCGAGTTTTAATAGGGGCAGAATTTTGTGCAGTAGTGATGATATGACTTTGGCCAGGAGCAGACAGAGAGTGGGCCTGAAGATGACACCAGAAAGAGAGCTTTGAAACCAAGAAGGTGTTTTGACCAGGAGAAAAAGAATCCCCATTAGAAGAAGCAACTAAAGATAAGGAGGCAAACAAATGTGAGTTAGAAATAGGTAGAATGGAGTTTATGGGTCACTTTTAAGACTTGGGTCCCTTTTGTTCCAGGAAGGTTTTTTGCAATAATTGATTTCCTAAAAACTGACAACTTCAGCCTGCCAGGAAGAAGAATTTTAAAACTTAGTTTCTTCTTTGTCTTTCTTTTTTTTTTTTTTTCTCTAGCTTTTAACACACAGCCTGAGGTTTGTCAGCATGTTTAACAAGAGCCAAGCAAGAAAGTAAAAGAGAAGGCGAAACAGAAGGGAGAATGGACCAAAAATCAACATGGCAGGGCCAAAACTTCTTGAAGTGTGAATATTGAATTTTTTTAACCTCGGGGTTAATTATCTTTTTAAAACAGAATGCAAGAGACTTAGAAATTTCTTCTGGTATATGTGGAGAGTTTTACTTCCAAAAATCCATCAGAAAAAATCTTGGAAGAGATATTTCAGGCAAATGAGTCAAGGGTGTTGAGTTCTCTCATGATTTTAGTGAGTAAGGAGAAGAAATAGACAATGGGCTGCCGGGAACTTTATAGAGATGGTCTTTGTACAACTGAGAAGTAGGTGTAAGACAGTTCCCTAGTGTAGGTAACAGATGAGGTAAAATCAGGTTGCACAGATAAAGCTATTAAGTTTTCTTTCATGATACTTTGGTTAACCAGAAGCCCAGACATTATGTAATGAAACATTATGTTGAAAATAGCTGCAAAACTGCCAGCTGGAGAGAAGCAGTCCAAAAGCATTGTTCTCTAGCGCTTGTGAATTGTTACTAGCCAAATGATACATGCCTATTCTGCTTATTTGCGGTCTTTTTCTAATGTTGGAAGTTCATTTCCAGCTCTGAGTAAATAGTCTTGAAGAAAATAGATTGAAAATGAGTATTTCAAATCACTAATTCTGCAAAAAAAAACCCCTCTTTTTGGAGACAGGGTCTTGCTATGTAGTCCAGGCTGGTCTTGAACTTGCAATCTTGCCTCCACCTCTTTAGTGCTGAGACAGCATCATTTGTATTGTATATATGTTGTATACTAAGGTGGCTTAAAAAAATAGTTTCCTTTTAAGAGAAGGACAAAAATATTAAAAATATCAATAAGATTAATACAAGCCAGTTCAGTTTTAAATAGTCTTAGCATAGCTATCAAGATTTCAAGCTGTGTGTTCACACCAGAACTTCACATCACAAGGTAGAAACACATTATATGTCATTATTTCTAAAATTATCCCTCTCTGCTACCAATGTTATGCTATATAAGTTTTTTAAGTACTTGTTTAAAAACAGTTGCTAAGTACCTACTTCCAGAAGTTTTGACTGAATAGGTCCGGAATATGGTGCAGACCGTATTTATTTATTTATTTATTTATTTATTTATTTATTTATTTTAAGAAGCTGCTCAGTTGATTATGACACACAACAAGGTTTGGAACTACAAGAAAATATATTTTATTAGCATCTGCAATTAATAAGTTTAAAAAAGTGTTAGCTTCACTTATCATTTTCATACAATGATTGGCAAAGAGAAAAACAAAGTTTTGCAAAGTTAAAAAAAAACAAATGGAGCTACCATCACCCCAAAAATAAAATCATGCTGGGATGCCAAAACGCATGACTGTATTCTTCCTGGCTGGGAGCATTCATTTTTGCCTTTTTCTTTTTTAAATGAAAAAAAAAAAATGCTTACCACTGAGAACAACTGAAATATTCTAGCTTTCCAGAGGCACATCTGCCATAGCTACTAGGGAAGCAGATCACAAGTTTGAGCCCACCAGCAACTTGCTGAGACCATATCTCAAAATGAAATTTTAAAAAATCAGATACATTGCTAAAATGTGAAGAAGATATCCTTGACTGAAAATGGTAGAAAAAATGGCCACAATGATAAGCAAGGCAATGAAACACAAATATTCTGAAGAAAAAAAATACTGTACAAGTTGTTGATTGCCAATAAATGGGAGAAAAATCATCAGTATTATTCAGGACTGTTATTGAGGCATATATACTTAGGGAGAAAATTGCCAGACACTGTCCTGGTAAGGCCTGACTTTGGCATAAATCACAGTGCGATAAATCTCACAGTAAGTATGTACATGAGGTCTAGATTTTGCAGGTAGATTTTCAAATTGGTCTGCTGCTACTTGCAGTGTATTGCTGGAATAGCTCAACAACCTTCGTAGGAGGATGCTGACAGGATCATCCTGAGGGACAAAGTATGAGTGGCTTGAACAAGGGTTAAAATAGAATTTTTAAATTCAGGTCACTCATTCTCACATTCTCCTAGTGGAGTGGTACTTCAGAGCCATCAAGACCTGTTTTAGCTACTGAGCCCTGGCTAAGAAGGACCCTTAAACTGAAAGAGAGGGCCGTGGGCCTCACGAGCAATCAGACTTTTGCTCCTCTGGGGTTTCCTGGGTATGCCCTATTGAGGAAATGCTGCCTCTTCAACAGCGCTAATACCTCACCACTGGATGGATATCTCTGACTACTTTCTACTCATTTCAGAAAGTTACTGTTCTGCCATTGACACAGAATGGCTCTGCCTGCATGTGCATGTGTATACATGTGTAGATGTTTGTATGTCTTAGCCTCTGATTTCTCTCTCTCATAGTGAACCATTCCATCTAAGGTGACAGTACTTGCATAAATCTCACTGCTATCAAGTGGTCTACTTCTTTTTTTTTTTTTTTGAGACAGGGTCTCACTTTGTGGTTCAGGCTGGCCCTGAGCTCAGCCTCAAACTCACATCACAGCAATCTTCCTGCCTCTGCCTCCCGAGTGCTGGGATTACAGGCGTGAGCCACCACACCTGGCACTGTGGTATGTGGTACTGGTTGGTGCTGGGGTGAGTCTCCACACCCCAGTATTGTATGTGGTTACTGGGGAATTGAACCTGGGCCCTTGCGCTTGTAAGACAGGCACCGGAACCACTGAGCTAACTCCCCGGCCCTCAAGTGGTCTACTTCTAAAAGCCTAGAGTCTCACTGCATCCATCAGAAATTATTTGGAAATATATTGTCTTGTCCCAAATGTTAGCTACCCAGGTAATAAAAGCAAACATTTGCTAAATTTTCACCCTGAAGGACTACAGAACACAATCAACAATATTCAAACTTGTCCCTGGGACCAAGTCTGTAGATGCTTTCAGTATTACAGAGCTGCTTTCCTAGTATGAATAGTACACACTTGCAGAAAATACTTTGGATATTACAACTTTCTTGATCCCATAAGCAAGTCTTAGAACTCTCTCTTTGGCTCCTAGGGAGAAGAACTGTAGCAGAGCAAGGATAAGGTTACCACCCTTTTTGTCTCCAGAGGTCAGCTATGACCCAGCTATAGTAAAAATCTGTCTTAGCAGTTGTATGTAGCTCACTGCAAAATTTTGTTATAACGCAAATTCCTTCTGCCAAGGTAAAATGAATGTGCAGTCTCCCTGTAAGGTTATTTTAGACTTCATTTGTTCTCAGTGCCCTGTGGAGACTGGACCACGTGAGAGGCCAGAAGCCATGATTAGTGGTATGACAGCCTGTTGATCTCAATCTCTGTTGACTGAGGAATTAACGGCATTCTTGACATTGTAGAACTCTGTTCTCATATATCATGCTGAGGAACAGGGTTTCAGAAGTAAAATCAGATATTTTAAAGTAGATGCTGCAATAAAATAATCTTTTATTTAGTTCCATTTGGATTATTAAAGAATACCTAAAATTGAAAAATAAGACAAATATTTTAAAAAGCAGAATTTGCTATATCCTATAGTTCTTAAGTCTTTCCCACCTTAATTAAGAGCTATGAACAAAGATAGAATATAACATACTTCAAAAATTTTTTCATTGAAAAGTATGGAATAGTATCTATCTTTATTGAGGAAAGGGTTAACTTGTTTAGTGTTTGAAGCACAGAAGTAACTTACAATGATCATCATCACTGAAGATTAATTTCTCTCAGGGTGATACTCTGGGTAGCCATCTCCTCTGAAAGAATAGATGAGTGATGTAAATAGTATACATGAAGTTCTCTCAAAGAAGAAAAATCACACTGCGTTGAAAGGCCTCTCCCTGCCCTCGGTTAAATGCAAAATCTGCAGTTAGGACTGGGTCACTGTCATATCAATTGTAACTGCTTCAAAAGAAACAAACATGAAACTACAGTGAGGAATACCTTGATAAAACAAGCCTACAGTGACAGTTCTCCTGAATTTTAAGAACATTACAGCCAGAATTCCCTATCAGTCTATTCAATTAGGAGAGATGTACATTTATGCCTAAAAACTACCTTGAAATTTATTACTATGTTTACACAGTAGCTAGTAGAATTAATTTGAAAAATCTCATGAACTTAACTATTTTTATGGGTCAATATACCTTTAAAAGGAAGATATAATAGTGCAATAGTACCTCACATGTTTTTTTGTATCTTTATAATGTTTTTTTTTTCTTCCTCAAGTACCTATAGCAATTAGGTTTCACAGTGAATTGCTACTTGCCAGGTTTAAGAACATTGTGTCAAATTAAACTAGCACAAAAGCCTGTAAGATTGGTAGATATCAGTTTGTCTTATTTTCCAAAAGGGGTCTGTTCTCATTTATGCTGAGCTGATTTTCAGTTTCAATTCATTTCTGGCAGTTAAATCATAAATCTCAGAAAGTAAGGGATTATAAAGAGTGGAGGGAGTTACCAGTATGAAGTGAAGCTAATACCTATGTGAATTACAATTGGTTGGTTCTGACCAAATGAATATTTTTTACCTCAGGCCACAGTAATGCAGTTTCAGATGGAAATAAAAGGAATAACCATTGATCTGTCTCCTGTAGCCGCTGGGCATTCCAATATTGAATTTGGGCCTGGATAAACAGTTGTTATGATATGCCTAGCACCTACCTCCGGGGAACTTGTGTCAAATGAATCTCCATGTCATCAGTACCTTCTCAACAGGTTTTAAACAGTCTTTTCTTTCCCTCTAAGTCCCAGATCAACAGTTGTCAGGGTCTGAGTCAAGCTGTGCTTTTGCCCACGTAGTGGCACTGTCGGCTCTGTCGGCTGCTCAAATGATTTTTTAAGCAGAGCAGCCGGTTGCCTTCAGCAGCAATGCTTTGGGGGCACTCCGTGCTGTTCACCCAGAGTCTCTGGCTGCTCTACAACTGTGCTAGTTAAGGGATCGACAGAAGGAACAACAAATGGCTACAATTAGCATTCGCCCTGCTCTAGCAAAAGAATTTCATTGCTATGGCAACGGGAGTTACCCAGACAACATAAGCCTTTGGCTGAGAACAGTGTACTGCATTATACCAAGTATGGAACAAATAGCCATAGATCAGGCTCTCGCTTCACAGCACAAAGATCTCTGCCATCGTATCTAAGTGTAATTAACAAGAACTAATTTCTTCATTGTGAGGTGCACGCTGTTAATGGTCTAAAACAAAATATCATTATTGATTCACTCCTTCGAAATTGCCCTATAATAATTAAAGAATGACTATATCAGACCCCTATTAAGTTAGTTTTTCTATTTGCAAATATCTTATGAGGCATCCTTTACTTTTTTAAAAAATTGAAGCTGCACTGTTAGTTACAATGCAGTTTCCTCCCAATCGGTGTTATGATATGGATGTCTAAAATCTATGAAAACTTACTATGTTTCCTTTCAGCTGATATTCAGCCAAGCTCTGGATGTCTGCAACTTCCTGAAGGAAGCAGCAACGATATCAGGGTCACAAGCTAGCTTCTCTTCTAAGTAATTTAACATCAAACAGGAGAAATATCGTATTGCTTTTCAAGTAAACTTTTCAAGCAGGAAATTGAAAATTTCTTGAAATTCATTTAGTAGTAATACCACAAATATAATGAGAAAATTACTCTAAATGACATAAAAATCATACACCTTGGCCACCATTAAGAGCCTCCACAGTCAAGCTACATAAATGGGTCCCTGCCAGTCACAGTCCTGTAAACTATTCTATGGGTCTGACCCTGAGCACTTCTTGAGCCAAAGAGAATATGTTCACACAAAAAAGAACAATCAGGTGAGTGCTGCCCTTGGAGAAATGCCTGTTATCTTTTACAAATGCTCAAAACCTAGCTATTTGGAGGTATTTCCCAGCCAACATCTTCAGACTAGGACTATTACCATCAGTAATAATGGTTATCATTTACTGCACGCATAGCACTCCACATAGCTTAATTTGGGTTTCAGACATACCCTATCAGGTAGCTATGATTTATGCCCACTGATAGATAAGGAAACTGGGGTGTGGACACGTTCAGTATCTGCTAGCACACAAGCAACAGAGCTAGAATTCAAAATTAAGTCTACATTTTTTTATTTTTTCTTTTGATTCTGGAGATTAGATCCAGGGTTTCTGAGTTGCATCCACAGTCCTTTCTAATTTCTTTGTTGAGATGGGAGCTTGCTGGATGGCCTCAAACCTGCCATCCTCACACCTTGGCCTCCAGAACAGTAGGGCTTGGGGAGCGTACTATACCTAAGAGGTTTCTTTTTCTACTTTACTTTATTGTAACTGTTATAACACAAAAAGGTAACTGTTATACCACCATAAATAATGTAATTTGAAAGCTTGAATCTCTTTCCCAAAAAGTACAAATTCTATAAAAGGAAAAATCTTAAATGGTAAAAAATTAATGTAGAGGGTAAATGTAATAAAATTCAGTTTGATCAGTCAAATTTATTAAATAACTTGGTAAGGATGTGAGTTGTAAAGAAATTAAGTCATTATTGAACAGGAAAGATACTTTTGATTTTGGTACAAATGGTTGAAAATATATCTTTAAGTAGTCTGAACTATAATCCTATTCCTTAACTACTTGTGAAGATTTTTACTTTTATTTTATAAAATACTAATTTAAAGACTAAACATTTTATTAGTAGTAAGTGGCCACTAATGTAACTTACAAATATTTTATTGCAGCAGAAGTGATTTTGCTTTAAAGCTTTTTAAGTGCTGAGAGTTCAGACTGTACTACTATCTCCTAAGTTAATGACAATGAATTGTATTAAATCGAATAAGCAGAAATGATTGCAGGGTTATTCTGGACCTATCTGTCTTTAAACAGAAAACACTAGAAGACTTTCCAGGAAATTTAGTATTTGAGGTTTCTACTAGACATTCATGTAATTCTAATTTATGAAATCAAGAATTTTTATAAATAGTCAACTTCAGACAAAATGCAGATAAAGCCTTTTTATAACTGCAAATACTATAGCAATGCAAGCCTGAAAAATGGAAATTTTATTCTGAATTTTGGGGACTCAAAACTGCACTGTATAAAAAATTGTTTTGTCCATGTTCAGAACATGCTTTAGGAGAGACAGCACTGAGATTTTTGGAATATAAAAAAAGAGGTGAAAGTAAGAGGAAGGAAAGACACAGATCTCCTCAGTCCCTAATGCTTATTTTCCAAATAATATGTACATTTTAATTTTGTATGATAATTAAATTTGTAATTTATAATCAAATAAACACATTTAAATAAGCATGTGCAAAGACACTCGGAACAGATGTGTTTTCCATTCAATTTGTTATAAACACACATCTTTCACTTATGGATATTTTAGGGTAACTGAAACAGAATTGTAAAAGAATTCACCAATATATGAAATAAACAAAACAATGTATGTGAAAGCACTCTGAGAAGTGCTATAAAAAATGTGTGCTTCATGGAAAAATGTTACCTGCTATGGGCTCAAAGAGATCACCCTTTTCATTTACCTACTTTAAATAAAGGGAACAGATTAGGTAAATAATTTTTTTTTTTGAGACAGGTTCTCATTTTTTGTATTTCATTTCACCCTGAGCTCAGCCATGAACTCATAGCAATCCTCCTGCTTCTGCCTCCTAAGTGCTGGGATTACAGGCATGAGCTACCACACTTGGCACTGTGGTATGTGGTTACCAGGGATCAAACCCAGGCTCTTGAACTTGCAAAGCAGGCCCTGGAACCACTGAGCTAAATCCTCAGCCTAGTAAATAATTTCTTAGTAGCACTGGGGATCGAACCCTAGACATTGGCTCTGAGCTACAACCTTAGCTGCTTCTTCATGTTTTAGTTTGAGAGAAGGTCTTGTAAAATTCCCTAGGTTAAACTCAAATTTAAGATTATCTTGCCTCATGGGGAAAATTCATAGCAGTGAATGCCTATACCTGGAAAACAGAGCAAGCTCATATAAACAATCTAATGCTGAACCTCTAGCAACTAGAAAAACAGGAGCAAGATAAACCCAAAGCTCACACTAGGCAAGAAATTATAAGGACCAGAGTGGAAATTGATGCAATGGAGACCAAGAGAATGATACAAAAAAAAAAAAAAAAAAAATCAATGAACTGAAGACTTGGTTCTTTGAAAGGATAAATAAAATTTAAAAAACCTACGAACACAGTCTTGCTTCTGACAGCTTTAATGCTGAATTCTACAAAACTTTAAAAGAAGAGTTAACACTGCTACTGCTCAAACTCTTTAGTGAAACTGAAAGGGAAGCAGTACTCCCAAATTCATTTCTGGAAGCAACCATTACCTTGCTCTCAAAAGCAGAGAAAGACCCAAACTAGAGAACCACAGGCCAATCTCCCTAATGAACATAGGTGCAAAAATCTCAATAAGATAATGACAAACGGCATACAGAGAATCAAGAAGATCAGACACCCAGATCAAGTTGGATTCATCTCAGGGATGAAAGGATAGTTCAACATACATAAATCAATAAACATAATACTCAATAGTCAAAAACTAAAAGCTTTCACACTAAGATCAGGTACAAGACAAGGATATTTACTCTCACCTCTCCTGGAAACATTAGCCACAGAAATTGGCAAGAGGAAGAAATAAAGATAGGAAGAGAAGAAGTAAAACTGTCATTATTTGCAGATGACATGATACGCTATATAGAGGATCCTAAAAGCTTAACCAAAAAACTGCTAGACTTAATCACAAAATTTAGTAGCATAGCTGGATACAAAGCTAATGTTCAAAACTCAATAGCCTTTGTATACACAAATAACACAGTAACTGAAAAAGAAATTGGGGAGTCAATCCCTTTCACAGTAGCATCCAAAAAAATGAAATATTTAGAAATCACTCTAACAAAGGAGGTAAAAGACCTCTACTCTGAAAACTACAGCACTCTGAAAAAGGAGATCGAAAAAAATATCAGAAAATAGAAAAACATATCTTGCTCCTGGGTAGGAAGAACCAATATCATGAAAATGGCTATACTTTCACAACTCCTCTAGAGATTCAATTCAATCCCAACTGGAATCCTAACACATATTTCACAGATCTAGATAAAATAATCAAAAAATTCATCTGGAACAACAAAAGACCTAGAATAACAGAGAGTAATTCTAAGCAACAAGGACATGGTGGGGGGTATTATGATCCCCAACTTGAAACTATACTACAAATCCACTGTGATAAAAACCACATGGTACTGGAAAAGTAATAGACCTGAGGATCAGTGGAGTAGATTAGAAGATCCAGAAATAACTCCAGATACACTGAGTCATCTCATGTTCGACAAAGGAGCCAAAAAAACCTCAATAGAGGAAAGATAGCCTCTTTAACAAATGGTGCTAGAAAAACTGAGCTTTAACATGCCAAAGATTAAAGCTAGACCTATCTCTTTCACCGTGTACCAAGCTAAAATCAAAGTGTATTAAAGAACTAAATATTAAAACAGACACACTAAACCTGCTACAAAACAGGTTAGGTAAAACTCTTGAAGACACTGGCTTAGGGAAAGACTTCATGGACAAAACCTCTGTAGCACGAGAATCAGCAGAAGAAATCAACGAATGAGAACCCATCCTATTAAAAAGCTTCTGCACAGCGAAGGAAATCACCAGCAGAGTGAAAAGGCAACCAACGATATGGGAAAGAATCTTTACCAGCTGTTTCTCAGACAAAGGGCTACTATCTAGAATATATAAAGAGCTTAAAAAATTCAGCCCACCCAAATTAAAATACCTAATTCAAAAATGGACATCTGAAATGAACAGACACTTTTCAGATGAAGAAATAAGAGCAGCTAAGAAGCATATGAAGAAATGCTCAACATTTTCTGGTCATCTGAGAGATACAGATGACAACAACACAGAGATTTCATTTTATTCCACAACAAATGGCTGCTATCTCAGAATTAGCCAGCAACAAATGTTGGCAAGGCTGTGGAGAAAAAGGAACCCTTCTCCACTCTTAGTGGGAGTGTAGACTCATGCAACCACTGTGGAGATCAGTTTGGAGATTCCTCAGGAAACTAGATTTAGAGGTCTCATTTGACCCTGCTATTCCTCTGCTAGGTATACACAGAAAAAAATGGAAAGATTCATATCAGAGTGACATAAGTGCACCATGTTTACAGCAGCTCAGTTCGCGATAGCTAAATCTTGGAAACAACCAAAATGTCCATCAACTGGAGACTGGATATAGAAGATGTGGCTGTTTTATAGAATGGAGTATCACTCTGCCCTAAAAATGGTAAGACTGAATCATTCATACTCAAATGGATGTACCTTCAGGACATCCTAATAAGTAAAATAAATAGGTCATAGATATATAAATACCATATTTTTTCTCTGGGATGAGAAAATGAAAATGTAAATGAGTTCTAGAATATAAAATAGATACTGTGAAATAGAAAATATTTAAAAGGAAATGGGGTGTAGGGGTAAGTAAAGACGGGAAAATAATCTGATGGTAACAAAAAAGGAAACAAAGTCTATGAATATAGTGGGAGGAAGGTTGTAGGGTGCGTAGGGGAATGGGAAAAATGAGAATTAATCATGTCATATCATATAGTAGTACAAATTTTCAAGGCCGAAAGTGACTATTATGTCTATATATAATGGAGAAATAAAGATCTGAATTAAAAAAAAAAAAGTTATTCTATGTCAGACTTCCAGAGTGCTGGAATTATTCTCATCTAGGTGAACTCCAGGCTTTTTCCTCCCTGTAAACCTTTACTGTTGAGCTATTTAACTAATTCAAATTCATGCCAAACCAAAGACATCTCCATTAGCTGATTTTTCCCATTTATTCTTTACAAAACAGGAAGTAAACATGACTTCTTCCTCCACTTAGTTAATTGTTCTTCTCTGATACTTTTGAGTGGATCTTCTTTTCCAGAAAAGCAATATTTGATTTGCATTCAAAGATGGGCATTTTACTAAAAAGACTTAAGTCTGGAATCTGCTGCTATAGATCTGAATTCAATTTTTGGCTCTGCCATTTATCAGTTTTATGATGTGGGGGAAGTTATTAACCTTCTTAAACTTTAAACAATGTAAATAATGGAACAACAGCAACTGACAAATAGAAAGTGGTCCAATATTATTCTTAGTCTCAGCTTTCTAAAACAGATTGCTACTGCTCTTTCTTCATATCTGAGACAGTTTCGTCAGTTTCTACCATTATCAACTCCTAGAAAGAAATGCTGAATTTGAACTCTGGTGATGTCACTTATTAGCTCTCATCATTTGAAAAAGCACTTTTTTCAATTACAAATATAGCACTTTGAGAATGAAAGTCTTACAGAAAAATGAGCTCTAACTTATAATAACCAAAGGCTCTAGATTAGCTTCTATAATCATAGAAGGCAGCAGATCTGAGACAAGTCATCCTTGTATTATATTATCAGCCATAAATGCCAAACCTACAGTTCCTTATAGGAAGGAAATGCCCTTCCTGTCAGTTCCTTATTTAACCGACTCTCAAACCTTACTATTTATTTGAACTGTTGCTGTAGTTCTACTGTTACTAGGTTCTACTGAGACCTCTCCATACATTACTTGATGTTAATCTTTATAACATGGATAGACTTTTAATAGACTCATTTATGGATGACAAAACTGAGGCAAAAGAAGGAAAAAAACTTGTTTTGCTACATGACTAGTAACTTGGCAGCCATGTACTCTAAAATCTCTATTACACACAGCTATATAGTTAAGATATTATATTCTGAACTCTGAACTATATGTTCAAAGTTTAAATTGTGGCTTAAATGCTTATACGTTATGTTATCTTTGCAGATCACCTTATATATTCTCATTAGAATTAAGGATTTAGCTCAGTGGTTCCAGCACCTGCCTTGCAAGAGCAAGGTCCCGGATTTGATCCCTGGTAGCCGAATACCACATTGCCAGGTGTTGTGACTCACATGCCCCAGCAATCTATACCACATACCATATACTGCTGGGCATGGTGGGTCATGCCTGTAACCCTACTATTGGGAAGGTAGAGGCAGGAGGATTGCTGAGTTAGAGGGTGAGTTCAGGACCAACCCTAACTACAAAAAGCAAGACTATATCTCAAAAATAAAATAAAAAGAATCAAAACCACATGGAGTCAGAATGAGCACTCGTTTTCAATTATTTAGAAGTCAAAGAATTTGTTTCAATATCATACAACTTCTAAGTATTAAATGAACATTCATTGATAATAATAAAAAAAATGTGCATGACCAGGGCAAAGTCAAAGTAGTATCAACCACATGTAGAAACAATTTGTAATAAAATTATAAAATATTAAAACTTAATGAGCATAGTCTCAATTAGGAAACAGAAAATCTGCTCATTAAACTTGTAGATGCTACTTAGTTGGGCATGGGTTAAATGCTTTAGAAGACAGAAATTGAATTTAAAATGACCTTGATAGATTAGAGAAATGGTTCATCAAAGCAGGATGTTCAATTAAGACAAGAACAAAATGGTATATGTAGGGAAAAAAAATGTGAACCACAAGAAATAAAAAAAATGAGGATGCATGGCCCACTGCATTAATGTAGGGAAAAAAGAAAAAAAAAAAAAAAAGGCAGCCCAAATTAAACAAACTGATTATCTGTTGCCAATATGGATGATTTCTATCCTTTCCTACCAGTGGCCTGTAGTCGAGACAGCACATTAAAAGTGCAATGGGAGTTTTGAAGAGAGCCCCATCCGGGCCTCATTGTAGAGAAAATAACTCAGAATATGGGAGATGAGGCTTCTCATTACCTTTTCCAGACTCTCTAAGAGGCCAAAGTGCACAACTACAAGAGTAGACGGGCACAACAAGCACCATAACAATGACAATAGGGTTACTGTTATATAAGATCAGATAATGAAGTGCAAGGTCCACAAAGACCAACTATTTAATAAAAAGCCTCATATCAGTAAATGCTGACTCTAAGGTGATCTAGATCTGGTGTCCTTTGTTCCTGGACAGGTAGCATCTGTGATTTTAAAGACAAGACTATTCTCACACTGACCACAAATGTGCCAAATCTGCACCCCTGGGCAGCCCGAATCCCGGGTTTTGGACTGTCTCTCCCCCTGGTAATTCTGACACATGCTAACCTGGGAGAACTGGGGCTATGCACTAAGTAGACAACATGCTGTATTTGTTTTCTCTTTTAGTTACAGCATTATTAATATGCTTCATTTTGTTAGCACCTTAAATTCTTTAAAAATAAGAGTGTATAGGGTAAAATGTTTCAAAATTATAATCTATAAATAGCTTCAGTGTTGAAATGCTTTTTATTAAATAGATTCATATGCTAATTTCTATGAAAAATAAGTTAAAGTTGCTGTTAAAATAGCCTGAATGAAAACTTAATTAAGACAGTTGGCTCAGTTTCTTATCTTTCTACTGGCTGTACTGGCACTGAGTAAACAAAGTTTGGTGAAAAGTATGCCGACAGGTGCTTTAAGCCTCTGGCTTTTTACCAAAAACCCCGAGGAAGGATATGTGAGGCCATCTTATGCACCATCCACACCTTAACAAGGTATGTCCCAGTAGGGTTTAGATCTGAGTCTGAGATCCACCACTGTACCTCCTCCCCAAGAACATCCTAAGCTGATAGGATTTTTCATCATTAACAGTAAAAATATATAAAACCGACTTCTGGTCTGGAAATATTAAAAATCATGGCAAGCAAATAATTTCTCCTAGTGGAGAAATAAGACACAGGAAATAGTTGCATTAGATTCTTCTGGAACAGATGACAGTTTGGGAACAAATAACTGAGTATTCTCTGCCTCTCCCATTTCTGGTTCCTCTGTCCTTTATATTTTATCAGTTATAAGTGAAAAATGAAAAATGTTATATAACAAGAATGCAAAACAATGAGATGCTATTATGTCTAATTGGTAAAAAAAAAGTCCTGAAATGTGTCTAATACTGCTGTTTGAGGAAGGGACAGTGCCACAGGCTATCAGCAAGAGTATACTTTGGCATAGTGCACTGATGGTGAACATTCCAGAGACCAGTGCCCAGAATGCAACCCAAACCCACTACTTATCACCAAGTGCTTACTTGTCACAAACCCACTTATGTATTATGAGGTGCCAATGCTGCCATTACACCTGGATACCGAGGTTTTACTTCAGCAAAAACAACTCATACCTTAACATCTCCTGTATTAAAAGAAAAACTAATGGTACACATGCCATAAGTTCCCCCAACCAGTGGTATAATCTAGTGAGTCCACCCAGATGAATGCAGGATTATGTATAAAAAGGCTTCAAACTGCTCAGATCTGTTAACTTATCCTGAAAAAACAGTGCTACTATGATGTTAAATATTTCAAAAACCTTCAGAAGTCAAGCCCTAGGGCAGCTGGCTAACTCAAGCCTAGCCTATCTTCAGTCCAGGACCTTGAGCAGGCATCAAAACACCATTAAAGGAGGGATTTGGGCTCTCTGTAAAAGACTCATAACCCCACTTATGCTCAGCTTGTTTGAATTTAAAATGTAAGTAATGTTGATAAATGAGTAGTTAGGTGATATGTAAGTTTTATTTTCTTTTTCTGTATTTTAAAAATATTCTTCTATTAATAGATTTCTCCACAATGAGGAAATTAAAATACAGTGGTTTCTATTTAGATTCAATGCATACTTTATTTTTAATGGGCATACTTGATCCTAAATGGTAGCTCAACTGGTTTAAATATAGCAATCAAAATAGCTTACATACTGAAATGCTGTACTTTAGATTTTGATTATGTCAACCACAGATGCTTAGTCTAAAAGAATTAAAAAAAAAAAAACAGGAAACTCAAATTGTAAAAGAGTAAGAATTATTTATGTAGTACAATACGATGGTCTTAGGACAGCAGGCAGGCCAGGGCATGGGCTGAAAGCTGCAAACTCAATCAGCCATATGATCTTTCTCCCCTTACAGAGAATCAACACTTGAAAAATAGGTGTAGCTTCTACTTCATCTTCATATTTTCTACTTAAAATTACTTTAGTTAATATGATACAAATTTCATCTTTGACTGTACTACAGGTTTTTCTAAAAGCAATCATCTGGGGCAAAAATATACACATGTATTTACTTAGTAAGGTCTTACAGGTTATATGTAGAAGACTTTATCTTCAGTAACAGACCCTGTGTTTAAAAAAATGTCGATAATAGCACCATTGAAATTTAGCACATGATTAAGTTTAAATATAAGTTTGGTAGTTTTGGAAGATGCTAAAGGAGTTGAAGACGATGTAGAGTAAAGCCAAAGAAAAAAGACCTGATCAGAAAGGGGCATACGGATCTACAGTGTGGAAAATACACTCTTCAAACAGATAAGCAAGGGTTCACAGGCACCAAAACAAACGGCTAGTAGAGGGGTGTTAGCGAGATATGAGAACTGATCGCAAAATAATAGTCTACTTGGTCACTCAACATGTAGATGACATGGAGCTCATGTGTACCTCAAGTGACTGAATTTCACAATCCCCAGTTCGTCATTATACACTCGAGCACACAGTGTCTTACTAGACTGCGGCAAGGACAGTGCATGGGGATGTGGGAAGGACGGAAGGCACAGTGACAAAGTGGAGAGGGTGAGGCCACATCAGGTTTCCAGTGAGGAGCAGACAGTGCATGCTGGTGAAAACCCTAGACTTACTGGAAGGAATGCTCGTACCAAAGGCCGCCAGCTCCCTGCAGCTGTGCTGGCTCCACATAACTGGGCTGGATTTTTCTAAATACACCAACCCATCAGTTTCTTCTGATAGCATAGTTTTTTAAAAAGCATTATTTTCATCAGCTGCTAAAGTGCTCAATGCTAAATCAACTAAATTACCTTTAAAAAAATCTTTTCTTCTGCCTTGAGACATGGAGAAGCCTGAGATACAGGTATGAAATAAGCTTTACACCAATAGATAAAATGGCATTTTGGATTAAATAAAACTTTATCCACAGTTTATGAAACACAAATTTAAGAACTTGTTAGAATAGATGTATTAACAAAATGTGAATAATTAAATGACTAATAAAAATTTCTTAGCTGTTTCTTATATTCATGGTTTTTAAATAATACAGATTTACTACCTTGTCAAAACTAAATACAAGATATTATTAATATTTTAATGCTAAACATAAACAATATTTACCAGCTCATCATCAAATGTGGATAGATATATTGGTAAGTGAAGATTATGTTTTTATTTGCATATCTTATGAGTACTTTTCTGCTGCATAAATGTTTTATTGGAAAAGTACGCACATATCATTTACTAAGTATAATTATCATATTCAAAATTTAAAAAGTACCCAGACCTTTAGTCTTCAGGATATGAACAGGTGAATGGTGATGGGCTGTAGTACTCTGTAGCATACTACCCTCTTTCTTTTTCATTATTTCTCCAGAAATTGGGATGAGACTGCTCCTCTAACTAACTCAGAGGTTTGACAAACAGAAGGATATTGCAAACATGATAATTAATGCACATAACAATTAATCATCATTATTTTTCTAATATTGCTAATAAACGCAAAACCTTCTAGCTACATGGTGTCATATAACACAAATATCCATCATAGATAACAGAAGTAATTTCTCATTTACTTGGGAATCAATGGTTATCACAGCTTTCTTAACACACATTAATCTTTGTTCAATTTATATGTTCTTTAAATAGAAAACTGTTTAGCATTTTTTTACTGAGACTACATAATAAACAATGATACCATTATTTTTCTCCAAACCACAAATAGTTCTAACACCAGACATATCCAAGAGAACAGTGTAATATATAAAGTCACTTGCTTGACTCACTGATTGTACTGGGGATTAAATGCAAAGCCCTGTGCTTGCCAGTCTAGCACTCTGCACTCAGCCACATTGCCAGTCTTGTAAATTTTGAGACGGGAGATTGCTACATTACCCAGGCTGCCCTTAAATCTGCTGTCTGTCTATTTTAGCCTCCTGAGTAGATGAGATTATAAGTGTGTACCCCCACACCTATACCTGCTTTCTATTGTCACCTTTTTTAAAAAAGCCAATGAACATGGTTGCACATACATCACTGTGCTATGATTCTTTTAATTCTTCTGTGTATATATCTAGTACAGAAATAGCAGAGTCAAATAGGACCTTGAGTCTTAGTTTTTTAAAGGAATCTTCAAACCACTCTCTGTGCTGGTTAGATCAGTCTACATTCCAGACAACAGTAGAGGAGGGTACCGTTCTCTACACCGGCATTAATTATTGGTTGATTTGGTGAAAACAGTCATTCTTTGTGGAGTGACATGAAATCTCAGTGTTGTTTTCATGTTTATTGCAGCTCAGTTTATAATAACTAAATCTTGGAAATAGCCCAATTGACCATCAATAGGTCACTGGATAAAGAAAAGGTGTTTTAAAAAAAAAATAAAATGAAGGGGCTGGGGGTTTATCTCAGTGGTTCTGGCGCCTGTCTTGCAAGTGTAAGGACCCAGGTTCGATCCCCGGTTAACCACATACAATAATGGGTGTGGAGACTCATGCCCAGCAGCAATCAGTACCACATACCACAGTGCCGAGCGTGGAGGCTCACGCCTGTAATCCCAGCACTTCAGAGGCAGAGGCAGGAGGACTGCTGTGAGTTTAAGGCTAAGCTCAGGGCCAGCCTGAGCCACAAAACGAGATCCTGTCTTAAAAAAAAAAAAAAAAAAAAAAGGAGTATTACACTGTCATAAAGAATGATAAATTTGAGTAATGGATGTACCTTTATTTCTTAAGTGAAATAAATAGGACAGAGATGTGTAAATACCACATCATTTCTCTAGTATGAGAAACTGATGGTGTAAATGAGTTCTAAAATGTATGATAGGTATTGTGAAACAGGAAGAAAATGTTCAAAGGAAAAGGGAAAGAGGGGGTAGGGAAAGTAAAGAAAAGAGAAAAAATTTGATGGTTAAAAAAAGGAAATAAAGTTTGCGTATATGGATTGGGGGTTTTAGGGAGAGCAGGGGAGTAGGAAAAAAGGAAAATCAAGATGTGTCATATATTCCTACAAACTCTCAATGCTGAATATGATCATAATATATATATCTAAAATGTACCAATAAAATCAATTTTAAAAAGTGAATGATTTGAACATCAAATTTTCAGAATGCTAATTTCATCCCACTGGATTGCTTATAAAAGATTCAACTGATGGAAGTGAGTTATCAAGTTTTTACACACCACTGGAAAGCTACTTTTGCTCTAAAAGGCAAAATAAAGAGTGGTATTTGATTGTTCTCTATTGCTCATTTCTATCATTTTTCCCTCATATTAAGAACAAAGCACAAAAGTAGTTCACAAATGTGCTGCGGAATCACTGACTAATGATATGTGTGGAACACACAAAAAAGGCTGGAAGCATATACACCTTATGTGGAAAAGAACATTCTGAGCTAGAGGCACTACCAGCTGTCATGCTTCCCATTTGTCATCATTCCTTAGGAATACACATTAAAGAGCCACTTATATTTTGGGTCCTGTAAAAGTGGTAAACTGAGAGCTAGAACAGAGAAGTTTCCTTCAGATTCATGCGATATCGGGAGAGAACAAATGAAGAGAAAAAATAAGAAGATATATAATTTGTATTTTAGGAGACAAGAGATAGATAATCAATGAAAGAAGCTATGTTGGCTTCTAGGTATTGTATAAGTTAGTAGAGATAAGCCTATTAAGCTTCTACAGCTGCCAGAGGGAAGCTTTTCCTCCACACAGCCTGAGTCTTTGCAAGGCATGTTTACAACACAGCATCCTCCAGTGTCCAGAAAGAGGGAGAAAGCATGGCACGGTCCCCCAAGATTAAAGTTGTAGGACCTTTTATAACCTAATCTCAGTAAAGTACCATCATTTTTGTCATCCTTAACTCGTTGCAGACTAACCCCAGCACTGGTAGGGGAGTAAATCACCTAACAGTGTCGATGCCAGGCTGTGCCTATCACTGGAGATCTTTCTGGAGTCTGGCTGCCACACTGTTTTCCGTTTTATGGCTCTGTACTATAACACATGCAATTGCATCAGGCAGTATATCATAATTATGTGCCATTTTTTTCTATAATTAATGACTGCCTCCTCTTACTCTCTTGGTGCCTATCACTAAAGCTCTCTAAACTTATCCCTACAACATTTTGCTACAATTATACTTATGGCCATTGTGGTGATCTGTTTGAAACCTGTGCTCCCATCCTCTCTGAGTTCCTTCCAAAACCCAAGTTGAAATTTAAATGCTATGGGAACAAATCAAGAGGCAGCGCCACGAGAGGTGACTGGCCATGAAGGGTCTGTCCTCTGGAATGGTTAGTACTATCACCACAGAAGTGCTCTTTGAAGTGGGGGCCAGTTCCTCAGAGAGAACACGGTTAGCCCTCTTGTCACTGTTGTCCTCTCTGCCCTTCTGCCACAGGAACACACAGAAAGTCCTCCACCTCGGATTTCCCAGCTTCCGGAACAGTGAGCCAATACATCTCTGCTCATTCATTACATGGGACTAATGAATTTCTGCTCTGCTCTTTTAGAGTGCCTAGTATCTCTAGAGAAGTATTCTGTCATCAGTTTAACTCCTGTGTGCTAAAAACTAAGTTGTAGAAAGGAGGAGGAAGAAGAGGATTTCATCATTATTTTCTAGTCTTCCCTCCTGAAGATCTTTCTCTGTGTTCACATAATCACTGCTTTTAGGAGAACACCTCACCCTGGCCTTGCTTTCCCATACCAGAGTCACTAGCACACCATTTCTAAAAAAATAACCCTTTCTCACTTCTGACAGATAAAGGAAGGGGAGATGACTTAATGCAGAACAACATCAGGGTTACGGGTCAGGATGTGGAGGCCAGACTCCCTGGATACAGGGTGAATGGTCTCATCCAGACTCTAGCTTTTGGCTTCAGGCCTTGCTCCTCCTGTCAGTGACAATCCCTAAACCCTCAGTGTGATCTGACTGCATCTGCAGACAAGGTCCTTTGCAGAGATAATCATGAAGCAACAAGGCCATGCCAGATTAAGGTGAGCCTCAGTCCAATGGCTGTGTCCTTAGGGGACAGAGATGCCTGGAGAAATACCGTGTGATGACGGGGCCATGTCCTGGAGCAATGCAGCTGGAGACCAAGAAACACCGAGGACACAGGCTCCAGAGAGAACTTTACAGGCATCTCAACCTCAGATTTCTACTCTAGACTGGAAGACAACAAATCTCAGCTGTTCGAGCCCTTAAGGGTATGGTAGTTTGTTATGGTAGTTGGTATGGGTAGCCCTAAGAGAGGAAGACACCTATATTCATTACCATTTCCTTTATCTTGTTATATATTGTTGTCTTAATTTAAGGGCACCTTGATTTCATAGAAGTTGAGGACAGTTTTTGTCACCCACGCTACACCACGAGTCTGTGTGCTGACTCCCAAAGGGAAAAGAGGCGAAAAGCTGTTAGTATATTTTGAAAACAAAAGCCTTTATAATCTTCCGCTTTTTCAGGTTTTCCTGTCAAACTAATTCATATTACTTCTTACATTGCTAGTGTCACAGAGAAAATATTAAGAAAGTTAGCTTTAATCTTAGATTGCTATAATCATTTGACATATGCGTGTCACTTTGTTCAAGAATTTACAATAATTTCTATTTACAAATGCATCAAAAAAAGAAGATAAAGAAGTACCAGAATAGAGAAGAGTGAGTGTGTTTTAATTTACTGAATATTTACTCAGTTTTAAGCAGTATACTACAGAACACTAACGCAGTTTTAGTCTTCCAGTCTATAACACATATAGTGTAATCTGTCTTGTTATATCTGAGGAAAAGGAAAGTTACAATATTAATAACTTGCCACAGTCTGTGCTACAGTTTAGATATGGAAGGTCCCAAACACCCATGTGGCAAAGGCTTAGTCCTCAGGATGGTACTACTGAAAGGTAAGGGAAAACTTTAAGAAGCGAGACTTAGATATGGTGGTGCATGCCTGTAGTTTCTTCATTCTATAAGGCGGAGGCAGGGGGACTGCAATTTGAATCCAGCTAAGCAATTTATTGAGACTCTGTTACAAAATAAAATAAAATTAAATTAAATTAAAGGGTTGAGGATATAGGTTAGTAAAAGGCTCTGAATTCACTCCCTAGAGTGTCCTAGAGTCAATACATAAATAAAACAAAGTTAAAAATAAAAAGTTTAACACCCAGTGTCATTTCCTGAGGAGATTTCAGATAACATAGTTAGCCCATGCCTGGAGAAAACCAAGCTACATTAGCGACCCTGCCATATCTGATAGAATCTATCATCCAGAGGCGGCACAGATGTGTACAGACTTGACACAACCACAAGATGACAGTGTATGATGTTCTAAGAGTTTTCATTATTTTCCTATAAACACAATAATTTTTAAGTATAAAATGTCTTCAAAAAATGTAATGCCTTGGCTGGTCTAGTGTTTCTGAATGCCCACTTAATGACAGACACACGCTATGGTCACATGGGCAGATTAAGTTTTGGACCTTTATGCTACTGAGGACCATCTGCCCTTTGTCACACTGCCTGAGAAGCTCCCTGGATACTTCTCTTCCCATAAGCTTTGAGACTACTTTCACTGCACAAGAATACGGCTCCCTTTACAGCTAAGCCAATGATGCACAGTTGTTTTGTCTCCTTGACTGATTTCTTCTCACACTCCTTAGAGGAGACGCGTCCTCCTTGGCCTTTGCTGCCTCTTGTACCCAGAGACTTTCATTTCAGGAAGAGAACTTATATTCTCTTTCTCAGAAGACAGACATTATCACTCCAGATCTGCAAATCTCTTTACCTAACGTTTGCGCCTACTTGGAGGCCAACCTCCCTCCCTTGTACTATCTGCACAATCCACACTTTCTTTCACTCACTGCTCACTGCTCAGGAACCTTAGCCTCGCTACTGTTCCCCTAAATCTCAACCCTTCAACGTGACAGCGTTTCTTTCCAACACAGATAGTGAAGTCTCTGCTGCACGAAGGGCAATGAAACTGCACAGGTCTTTCAGACCCATGAATGCCCAGGAGTCATCCTGCTTTTCCTCCCCTGGTATTTCTGAACTTGTGGCTCTGCTGACTATTGTTTCCCTTGGCTTCTACTGTGGCTGGTGCTTCTGGGGGTCTGCTCCTCTTAGGCTCCTCTCTCTTCCAGTTTCTTCTGAGCTCCACAAACCCTAAGCTTTCCTGCCTGAGAGCTGCAGTGGGAGAAAAGAGATGTCTTCCTCTCTCAACCTTCAGTTTGTCTCCACGGTTGCGAAGCATCTGTGACTCTTAGCTACTTATCTGAAATCATTTGTCACAAACGTTATAGACCTGCCAAGCACTTCACGTGCTCTCTGCACCCTTTATTATGTTGGTGAAAATTTAGTGCTTATATGACAAATGGTCAGAATAGAAATAGTTTTAAGTATATGCAAACATACATCAGTCATCAAACAAGACAATCTGTGATGCTTTAAAGTAGTTTTTGGAGAAATTTTAATACATCAATAGATGTTTTCATAAAAAAAAGTGTTCAAAATATTTAAAACAAAGGTATAAGGTTTACAGAGCTTCTGAACTGGGCTGTAAGCCTAGATTCTGAATGGGGGTAAAAGAAAACAGATTCAGAGTGGGTCAAAATTCGAAAGATCTTAGTACTTACAATCCACTATGGAACACAAACAGAACAAAAAATATGTTGATCATAACAACTCAGGGAAGTCAAGGACATTGCTTCCTTACATAATACTTCTTTATCTTCTTCTCACTTAATTTATTCCAGCCTTCAGCATATATGAACACTCATTAAATAAAAAGTATTTGCTATTTCTTGGATAATTGTTCTTTTATAATAACTTGAAGTCTTCACTACTGGAATATTTTCTAACTTGTTCATGCTCAAGAGCCTGTTTGATAATGATGACAAAAGGTTGTCCTGCCCTGACTGTAAAATTAGAAAAGAAAAGCTTTTCCCGTCTCTACCCACAGGGCATCCTTACCTAGGCAGGAGTCCTGCTGAGCCTCATCTCCCTTTTACTTGACTACATAGTAAACACAAGACTGATGTTTGAATAAAACGTGAAATCATCCAAATTGTTTTACATTCCTGTCCTAGAAAAATCTCCATGAAATATTTAAGTCCTTTGACAGTTACAGGTAGCATCTGATTCTGCTTGAAAGCCCAAGTGTAAGGGTGTCAAAAACAATTAGGATTTTAATATTTTAATAGCTCTCTTTCCTAGATTATTAGGTGGGACCAAGTTAATCAGCAAGAGAATAAAAATGTTCTGAAGAAAATAAGCCAATGACACGTAGAAAAGTCAGACCAGTTCATTCTATTGTTCCTTATGCTCTTTCTACTTCAAAATAGAACACAGGTAAAAGAAATGAAAATGGTAATTGTCAACACCTACTACTTTGATAAAGTTCTCTAGATAAAAACTGTTTTGGTATTGTCCTCACTGTTTTGAGAGGAGCCTCAGGCAGTTAGTGTTCTGCAGACACCACTGAAAACCTCAGAAACTTCCTAATTCTGCCATAGGCCCATTCATCTTACTTGGGGTACAGGCTGAGAAATGAGGGCTCCATGGGGGCGGGTGGCTCTCCAGGGCGCTCTCACACATCCACACAATGGCGGCCTTGTATGCTTCTCTTAAGAGGTACTTTGCAGAGAAATATGCTAATTCAAAGAAATCTAACTAGCTTCACATTTAATTCTGACTTCAGATCTTAAGAGTGGCAGAGCAGCTGTGCCTGAGGCGATACAATCTTATTTCTATAAAAAATCTCTCAAAGCTCCATATATAAGTAGAAGAGCAAAAATAGATAATCAAACCCAAATTAAGGCTATTAAGAATTGATTTAGTGTAAAGATAATATAGCAAGATTTTGTTTAGGTTATGGATGCTCACTAAAAATGTGTAATACTTGTTTGCCTAAAATTTTGATTATGTTTTATCTTATTTTGTCACAGTTAAATAGTTTTATCATTAGGGTTTTTAATTGCATATAGTTTATAGAATTCTTCCTGATTACTCTATATCCAGTTAGCTGGGGAAAAAAATCCCCACTGTACTACTTAATGAAAAGAGAACCATCTAATGAGGAAGCAATCAGATTGCAGGCAGATGCACTATGAGGTGTGGCCCAACAATTCACATTCCTGAAATCTCTGTCACAAAAGGTGAATGAGTGTACAGGGCAAGAGAAGTCCCAAAGAGAATAGGAATTAACACTGCCTGACAAAAACACTAGTTACTCAGATGTATACTAAGAGTTATCAGGAATATAATTACGAAAACAAAATGAGAGAAACCAAGTGCTAAAATGCTTCTCCAACTTTCATCATACAGGTTCCAGCACTGTGCAGCTCCCCCCTCGTTGATCTAGTCTCTGCACCCCCCTTGATTACCCATCCCCCTTCATTCCTAGTGCTCAGCCCTTGCCTGACGCGCTCCCATCAGCCCAGTGCTCCACTCGGCTTTCTTGTCTTTCACAGTCTCCTTTACCTAATTCATTAGCTTGTGCAACATCAGCAGTTCTCTGTGGGGGGTCCTTTGCCTCCTGCTCTTGGCCTGGCTTCTTCCTCAAACCTCAGTCCACCCTTTCTCCATTCCTTAAAGCGGATACACATTATCACCAAGGGGGGTACAAAGTTCTTTCAATTCTTACCCTTGTCCCTTGATTCACCAACACGTAAACACCCTCATATAAGCCTCCTAACAATGTATTCATATTTTTATTATCTTTGCTTAAAAGATGAACTTTCAGTAGACTTTAGGTTTGAAGCACACTGTGCTGAATAAGGAAGTGACAGCCTGTACTCATTAACAGATTTTTTTTTTTTTTAATGTTGTTGTACTCTGCTTGACTAAGGGGAAAAAAATTTAAAAACTAGCCTTAAACTTCTAAGAAACACTTCATCAAGAGGGAATCTAACTTTCCTTATCTGATCCAACAACCTCTGAAGCCCAGACAAGTGATCAAATAGCTCCTTTTGATGACAGATAATATTTAAGGGAGGAGATGAAAGGTGGTTGGCCCTTCAATGTCCAGTGACCCCTTTTTGGAATGCCTATAACAATGGAACATAATGAAATGTATTCTCTTCAAATTCTTGTTTTTGAATTTTCTAGGTGACATATACGAATTTCATGTAAAAATTCAAAAACTTTCAATCTTCTCTATCAATGGGTTAAGTGCAACCACAGCTGTATCTTCAGCACTCTGCTACATTAATCTTTCATCAAGCCTAAACATAAACATGTCTGTTCATTAACACGTTCTCACCATATGCCCATATGCCAGGCACCAATCCAGCTGACTGCTTGAGTTACAGCTGAAAGCAACCTAGACATCCTCCTTTACTGCCTGTCTCCCCCTCTCATGGAATTCAGTAGTAGTGTAGGACACTGAATAACAACATTTAAAAGACAGCAGATGTGGCAACAGGGGTAAACTGGCATGATATTAGATGTCACAGTTCTATAAGGTTCAGACCAAGTTCAGAAAGGCCCATCTCAGATCGCATGTACATGCCGCTTCAATTTTGGGAATCATTTCTACCAATCCTTCAAAGCACAGCTTGGATTTCAGGTTCTCCTAGAAGCCAAGTCGGCACTGTCGTTATAAAGTCTAGCTCTGTCTTTTTCTTGACAAAATGTTGTGATATCTCTATCCTAGCATATAATGTTCTCTTTCCCAACTAGACAATGCACTCTGGCATAGTATTCTTAAATGTTAACTGTATTAAACTTTTTGGAATAAATCAAGATTTAGCAAGGAGAAATAACAAGTATTCATTTTTTTGTCTAGATGTTTGTCTTGGTAGCCAAAGCAAATGACAAAAATTGATAAAAAATTTTAATCAAACTATTTGGTGCAACAGTTTGGAACACAGACAAAGGGCCAGATAATCAAGCATCTAAGACTTCTCTGTTTCTGAAGCCAGTGGGTTACAATGGTTGAAATCAATTTGTCAAAATATATACTAGAACATTTTAGCCATAAATTTCCAGACGATATTTTACAAGGATATTTTGACTCAAAAATTAAAAATTCTCTGTACACATAAAAAAACTCTAAGAAATTTGGGACTTACATAGTTATGATTTTGAAATATACCTGCAAAAAATGTATACAAATAGTAAAAGGTTAAAATACCTAATAAGCTTAAATTTGGGCTTTGGATATATTAATTTTATTTATCTATATATATAAATAAAAGTTAATCTTCTATGGTCTCTAACAGGGTGTGAGTTTATTAAAATTAATATGGGTGTTTTAGTACTAATTTTACTAAAAGAAAGAGAGTGGTCATAATTAATTCTAGAAGATTATTTTTATAATCTAATCCTCAGCCTATGAAAACAGTGCTCTCTAGTGGTTAAATCTGGGAATAAAAGATGAGGCACACTGGAGGCTGAGGAACTTTCAGAAAGTTACTTCTCCATATTTCAACTTTATGTCATGAGGACAACTTCTGGGTGGGGGAGAGGATTAGATGTTTTTCAGAAAGTTTATTCTTAGGATATAACATGTTATGCTTCATGCTTACAGACCCCTCTTCAGGAGCTCATAGGTGGGGGGTCTTGGGAGGTGACTGGATCACGGATATAAGATACTCTTGAGTAGATCAATCTACTGGGGATTTAGTTAAATGGACATAGGAAGGTGAGACCTGGTTGGAGGATTTCCTCAACTGCTACCTTGCTCTTTTTCTGCTTTGTGCCCAACCGTGTCATAAGCAGTTTCTCCTCTGCCATGCTGCTCTGCCCTGGGGCCAGCTGACTATGGACTGAAACTATAAACTGGAAGTTAAAATAAACATTTCTTCCTTAGAGTTGTGGGTGTTGGGTATTGTGTCTAAAAATGAGAAAGCAACTCAGATAGACATGGTGAAGAGGTTAAGTACATGCACTTTGAAGTCAGCTAAGCCTGGGTCAATATTTGGCTGTACGACTTTAAGTAATCTACCAGATCTATTTAATCTTTTGATTGTTTTCAACTATAAAGTAGAGATTAAAATAGGAACTATTTCAGAGTTACTGAGAAGATTAAATGGGATGATGTGTTTAGACTATTCAGCATAGTGTTTGGCATTCAGTAAGCCAAATAACTTGGGAAAAATTAGCTTATTATTAATCCTGTTAATAATATTACTATTTTACTAAGGATATAAATTATAAGGTATAACTTAAAATAATTCTTAAAAGTCTTATAAATCCCTTACAAGCAGATTATGAGATCAGTATCAATAAACATACTTGTAGAACATATAAATATGAAACATTAAGTATATAAGTTTTAAGCATATAGAAGCAAACTCAAAAGTAAAATAGGATTGATATACACTATAATTTCATAGTTCAGTTATGGGATTAGTGTTTTTCAAGAAATCAATATAATGTTTAGAAATAGATTACAATATAAACTCTGAAATATCATGTTATTCTATAAACAATCATGGCCCCTTTGCAAAAAGGAAATTTTCCTTAATCAAATCCTGCAGTTTTTCTAGTATCTACACTAATAAATATACTGTTATACATTAATTCCTAAAGAGAAACTTCACCATTTGGATTTCTTTCTACTTGGTTAGAAGTATAAGAGAGAAACACAACAAATATAAATGGAAAATAATTTCTAAAAATATTTTCATTTATAACATTCAATTGGAAAAGAAACTGATCTTTGTGAAAAATCTTTTACTTGCCCTATAACTTAGTGGCTTTATTGTAACAACAGCCTTAGACTTTAACATAGTATATATTAGCTTTACAGAGATGCCAGGTTTGTCTTTTCATACAATGAAAGACATAATTGTTAAGTAATTACAGTAGATTTATTATATGGTTAATATTTTATTACCATTGTAACAGGAGGACTGGCTTGCCCAAGGCTGGTATTCCAAAAAATTTAAATAATCTTCCTCTGTAAAATATCTAAGAATATCATTTTAAACTAAGCAACAGTGTCCTAATTATTATGTAATCATTTCATCCTGGTTCTTCAATGTAGAGTCACTGTTCTTTAATGTCCTACAGTGAAGGATGAGATTTCTTATTAGTAATAAAAATAACTGAAGTACCAACATGTAATGAAAAGAGGCATGCAGTAGGAATTAGAGAAATGTGTCACAATCATAGCGTGTGTCACTAACCCTGCACTCTGGGGAAGTTTTCAGCCTCTCTGGGTTTCTGTTTACACTTCTACTAAGCAAAATAACTTTATACGTCCAGGATAGTGCTCTCTTCTATAGTTTTTGCCATAATTCAGTATGTCCCAATGGCTTGAAATCATAAACCTCAAATTAAGAATTATTTATTTAAAATGAACATTCCTGATTTCTTCCAATTCTTTTTTCTTATTATAATAGGAAGAATTTTTTAAAAATCACAAAGACATATGGAAAGAAGTAAAAAACAACCTTCAGAATTACCTTTACTCTGATTTATTAAGCATTTACTATATATACCCTGCCTTGGGCAGTTAGGATCCACATAGTTATTAAGAGATAATTATATCCTAGTCTTCTTTTTACTTACCTCATTGTTTTAGTTTACCGAGAGACAAGGTAAAACTTTCCTTTTCCATGGCACAAGAATACTTGCAGAGACTAACTCATTAACATCAAAAACACCTCTGAATAAAATCTGTCCACTCTTTGCATTTACAAATGCAGCACACGCTGAGGAGCGCTCACTCTGAATGACAGCACCCGCCAAGTGAAGGGAAGAGGAGCCAGTCAACAGCGCTGGTTCCCGGAACAGAGGAAGAGGGTTCCATGCAGGTGAATGTATTAGTCTCAGACAGTATCAGACATGAAGTTAATGCATCTGCATTTTAGAAATTGTACTGTGTCCTTCCTCAAAAATATCACAGGGAGTTCATCTGCATTTATGATATTGATGAAGTGCATGTCAAAATATTTCTAACTGTACTGGCAAAAGTGCTACAGTAGATTGTTTCAGATTATATCTTGACATTTAGAAAATACATTATTTTAAAATGGCATTAATGAGAATACAGTGCTTTGAAAAGGTACACTGGCCAAAAGTAACTGAAAATGTGTGAAGGTAACTTCAAATCATCATGGTAATAAATTACTTGTGCATCCAAGGTCTGAAAGGAAAAGTCAAGAAGCAACCCCAAGGCAACAATGTAAGGAGAGTACACAGTTTCATAGCAAATATGCACATTTATGCATTTCTACTGAGTTATATTGAAACTTGAGAATTTCATAGCAGCCTTCTAAAATCACAGAGCAACAGGATAAAAGTAGATGAGAAGAACATGCAATTTATGTATAAGTTTTATTACCATGGTTACAAATTTTCAGAACAGGCCGCTGAGACATCGGACTGAGACTCTGCTGAATATCTGTTAAAAAAAAAAAAAAGGAAAGAAACAATATAGATATCTGTTCATATTAAGAAATAAGATAGTACTAGACATGCTTTCTCCAGGGTTAAGTGTTTCTGAAGGCAAAGGGATGCTTCACTACCCTGAAACACTTGAAGCAGTAATGTTATGACTTTTACTTCCCATTTAATTATGCTACTGTAAACTCCACTGGGACAAGGTACATATGGCTCTTTAGATGAGACTTGTCATACTAATCAGGATTTCCAGGTTCAGCGCATTGATTTGTTAATGTGCTACTGACATCAGCCAAATGGAATGAGTATCTTTCTGACACTCGTCTGTGCGAAGGATTAAGCAAACTTCGGAAACTTCTGAGCAGTTGTTGCCCAGAGCACTGTATGCTTGACATATGACTTTAAGAGAATTAGAGAGAAAAAAGTCCTCTGTGACAGTTCCCTAGAAAGTAAAACAAGAAACAAGTACCATGTTCACCTTTCGGCTTCGGTGTCCTTTTTCTTCTGTTGCGGAAGGCAGCCCCTGACTGCAGGGCCTCCAGTAGACTATCCATCACCCCTGTCTCATCACCCTCTGTGAAGAGAGATGCAGGGAATTCCATCAGCCCTCGGGGTTACCACAGAAATGTCAAAGCACAGACAGAAACTGGTGAGTGTACAGAGGGAAAAGACCAGATGCCAGGACTAAGCCAGCAATTTCAAAATTCTAAATGCTCAAACTCTCTTATAAATCAACTAATTTTTAATGAAATCTGTCTCATTAGTGCTAGTGTTACTGTCCACTAAGGTAAGGACCAAGTTATACTGATTCACTTCAGAGCACTACATTTATACTGCAATGGCACAATAAATTTAAACTCAATGTGATCTAGTCATATCTGTGTCTCAGGTTATAATAAATCATATTTCCCTGGTAGAAATGGCTTTTTTTTTTTTTTTTAAGGTATCAGTCTCTGTTCTAAAACTGACCAAGTGTAGGACAGTGTTTTGGTTGCTGTCATTGAAATTATGCTGTCTGAACTTATATAAAATTACATATCCATGTTAACTTTTTGAACATCCTCCTAATGACCAATATTTTCACATCAGAATAACTGACCCAACTTGAAATGACACAGCACAGTCAGTGCAAACTTTTATAGAAGTTTATCTCTTATAAAAATAGAATAGATTTTTATTAAAGTCTAATGGACTATAGTCTATTATGATTAATTGACATCCTGTAGATAATTAACAAAGGATATAGGTAGATAACCAATTTTATCCTAAAATAACATAGAATATCCACATATGCTTATAGCCACTGAAGCTTAATATTATTCAAAAGAAGGAGAAGAAAAATGCTTCAAAGAAGCTGTTGGCTCAGAAAAAATTCAAAAAAGACCAAGGACTTCTGTCCCTCCAAGGGAGTTATTTGAAGGCATTCTCAAACAGAACTGTATGGCATGAATAACCTTACATCGGAAATAATACAGAATTATTTTCTTCTGAATTTTTATTGCTTTTGTTTTCCTTTTTGAAACACATTCCCTTTATAGAGAATAGCTGACAAGTGAATGCAACAGAGTACAAATAGCACTCATTTACAGCTTACAAACAGATATATAAATATAAATATGTATCAGCCACTTTTCCATCTGGTTGTGTTTCATATTTTTAGAAGAGTACTAAACTATGAGGGTGTTATCAAAAAAGGTGGGTGAGAAAGAGTATTTGGAGGCTGTTAATTTACACATTAATTTAAACTTAAAGTGGCTTGTTGACTATTTTTAATTAACATACACTAAATATTTCAGACAATTTAATAAATAACTCCCTATCTGAAAATTTATACTAAAACTTAAGTATGCTTTTCTTAAAAGAACA
Organism: Petromus typicus; assembly: GCA_004026965.1. NCBI lineage: Eukaryota > Metazoa > Chordata > Mammalia > Rodentia > Petromuridae > Petromus > Petromus typicus. The sequence continues at coordinate 50,641 of PVIR01002361.1, read as the reverse complement.
GTGAAAAATGCCCAGTTTTAAGGTTATGAATACATTTCACTAGTAAAATAAAAGTTTAAAAATCTAAAATAAATGTTGTAACCTCACACACTTACAAAACCATGATATTATAAAAACCTTCAAGTTGAAATTAAACAGGAACAAATGAACATATTATTAGACTGATAGAATTAGCTGCTAAGAAGAAAAAAATAATGTAAGAAACTATAAAACATTTTTATTGGCATATTCTTTTATTTAAAAAAACAGCTAAAAAGGAATCCTGAACTTTCACCTTGGTAAATCTGTTGTTAGTAAGGAGTTGAATGATAATTCTGAAAAAACCAAGAGCTGTTTAGTACAATATCGAGCGGACAGATAAATGTTGTGTTGTTAGCAGTAGTGATGCTTGCTATGGGAAAGGAAATACAAATCTGGAGTAAGAAGAGAAAAAGAAGAACCCTAAAGTACTGGACTGAATTCAGAAGAATCAAGCTAGGTTCAAAGATTCAGAAAAATTACTTCCCCCAGCTTTGTGGGCCAAAAGAGCTCAGAAACAGTATTAACACACTCTCCTTTGCATCTCACTTTTTAAATACCATTATTCACTAAAATATACCAGACAGAAACTGCCATTCAAGATCTGAGGCCAGGAAAGTGTGAATTTAGTCAGGAACATAGTATTGAGTTAGGGAAAGAAAAAAGTACTTGAGGGAAAAGAGGAGGTGGTTGTGCCAAAAGGACAGATGAAAGGGTCACTTTGGCTAAACCTGAGACTATTTAAACTTCAAGTAAGTAATGATGAGAATAGAATATTGCACAATGGGAGAGGAAGAATTTTGCATTCTGTAGAACACTGACACTAGAAAAACAAAACTGGAGGAAAGCAAAGTATTATTGACCAAGTGGTATCAACTAAAGATGTCAAAGATAGGAAGGATGTAAAAAATTCATATTACAACTCATAGTAAGAAATGACTTTGGCAATCATTAATAGTTGTAAAAAGTGTATATAAGGCTGAGAGGAAATGGGACATGAAAAATGTAGTAGATACTAAGTTTTTACTACGTTACTAACATCAGGCATTAATAACAATAGCAAATCTTTACAATCTTATACTCACACTGGCAGTTGCTTAGGGTATATTTTGCCTCATTGCTCTACGTTAATATACAGTGTAAACAACGTCAAGATACATCCATCAACCCTACCATACCTCCCCATTTACTTTTCTTTCCCCTACTTCCCTCCAGTTCCCATTCTTCCCTGATACTATTCTATCCAAAAAAATCAAATTTGACATAACCAATAATAGTATGCACTGCCATTAATTGCCTCCTGAAATGATAAAGAACATAACCTGTGGAGTACTTTGCACAGAAACACCTAACCTGCCTCAAAATGTGAGAAACCACATACACGGGTAAGTAAGAAAAACACGATCATGTGGGGGAGTGAATATTTTTAAATGTCAAATATTTATCAAAGTAGAGGCACATTGCTATCATATCCTTCAAAACAGTCTCCCTAGCTTCCGACATACTGTCCCCCATTATTCTTGCCACTCTCAGAAGCAATCCGGAAGGTCCCTTTTCATATCTTTAGTAGCTCTGTTTTGGTTGCTGCGAGGTCAAGAATCAATTCAAAATGCTTCCTTGTCACAGTCATTTTGACTTTGGTAAGATCCGGAAGTTGCGTGACGCCACATCCGCTGAGTTGGGGGTAGGGAAATGAAGCTCACTGGAAAGGCGTTGGGAGCCTGCTTTTCCACTAGCTGGCATTTGCAACGGCACTTACTGTACTGCTTGAAAGCACTTCTCCTAAAGAGGCCCACAAAAAAGAACTTCTAAAACTGCTTGAGGAAGTGGCAAGAGCAGTAGAAGTATATTCACATTGAAGGATATTTTGAGGAAAATTAAGGGCTGTGTAATAAATTTTTTATTTAAACATTGAGTGGATTTTTTGATTAGCTCTTACACAAATCCAAAGTCAGGGATTATGTGGTAACACTAACAAGTGCAAAAAATCACGACCATCAGGTAAGACCAAGAACGGCACAACAAAGAGGGAAATGTTAGGACAAAGGAAAATATTAGGAAACTGTTCTAGATGAAAGGAGACTGAAGGGACACAATAACTAAATACAGTGTTCCTGGATGTAAGAATGCCATAAGTGACAGTAGAGGAAATTTGAGTATGGACTGAATATTAGAGAATTACATTGCACTAACCTTAAACTACCAGCATATTATAGCTACATAGAAGTTTCATTTTTCTCAGGAGACAGATGTTGATATATATAATCACTCAGTAATTCAAACAGCCCCATGTTCTGTCCTTCATGTCTTTGAGCACGCTGTTCTCTCTGGATGCAGTATATCTCTCCCTCTTACTACACTGAGTTGCTTTTGTCTTTCCTTCAAGGCACAGAATTATGAGTTCTCTCCTGACCAGTGTGGGCTGCACTGGTGCTTTCAATGTCACAGTGACATCAGTACATATAGCAATAAATCCTTTCCAATAATCATACTGATAACTGTTTCTACCACTAGACTATGAGCTCACTGTGGGAAGGAATTGCATTTATCTTTATTACCTAAAAATGTGCTTATTACATAGAAGTGTTCAGTAAAGAAGTGCTGACTAAACCAAGGAATGAAGCACTAAGGTGTCTGGCTGGAAGGACTGAGCCTGATGAGACTGAAGGTGAGAGAAGAACAGGGGGCTTGAAAGTGCTGAGGTGATTCCTTCCATCGCTGTAAATGACACTGCTTGGTTGCTTCTTTTTCCCTTGACATACACATCTTTTTAGTTTCTAAATTTTGCTGACTAAAATTTCCCAGTATCTCCCAAATTGACCTGATTTTCCTTTTCCAGCTGTGCACTGGTGCTACATAATTGAAGTATATTTTACTTAGAATAGTGGGTGAGTTACCTAGATAGCTGGGTTACTTCTAGTTTTTCCCTGATTCTAATGTATCTTACATATTACAAATAAATCTTAAAGCAGAATTATGATCTTCAATTCCCTCAGTAGCAAAGTTTCAATATTGGTCACTTCCAACAATATAAAGTTCCAGCTATTCCATTTCCCCTTTACCCTGACTTCAGCTGCTTTTCTTTTTTTTTTTTTTTTTGAGACAGGGTCTCACTTTGTAGTTCAGGCTGGCTCTGAGCTCAGCCTCAAACTCACATCACAGCAATCCTTCTCCCTCTGCCTCCCGAGTGCTGGGATCACAGGCGTGAGCCACCATGCCTGGCACTGTGGTATGTGGTGCTGATTGCTGCTGGGGTGAGACTCCACATCCAGTATGGTATGTGGTTACCGGGATCAAACCCGGGCCCTTGCACTTGCAAGACAGGCGCCGGAACCACTGAGCTATATCCCTGGCCTCTTCAGCTGCTTTTCTATTCTGACCTTCTGCTTTACAAGCTACACTTAAGCTAAACGCAACTTCCTATGATTCTACACTGATATCTTGTCTCCTGTCCATCGCTCCCCGCCAGGGATAAACTGTATCTCTGCTCCAGTCCCCCAGAACTCCAGTCCCATACACATAGAGAAATAACACAACTTGCTTTCTCACTCTCAACTATCTGTGTGGAACTGTTCAATTTTTATATTCATTCCTGGCATGCACAATAGAGATAATATTTGTCTAAGGTTAATGAAAGATTCAAATGATAATACAAATCAAGGCACTTATTAAATTGATAAGTGATTCAAAAGTATAAGGAAATAAATTCATAAATGAGCTTCATAACAAATATAGGAATTTTATAAAATATCTGCTTATTACATGCCTCAAGCACCATATTAGATACATTTCAAATTAAGCATTTTATAGCATATTTGCTTATATCACTTCTAGGGGTAACTCTGATCTGAAATACAAATAGATTCTTAAAATAAAATGAGTATGTAAGGTGAGGACATATAAGAAATATTAGGTCAAAAGTGTATTAAGTACGTCAATACAAGTTTACTTGGTACAAGGTCCAGTCTTCCTTCCACTACTAGGCAATCAAAATACCTCGGCCCTAAGAGATAGGTAGTTAGAAACCTCGTCTTCACTTAGAAGCATAACAGTGTGATGGGGATAAGGGATGTTCCATGTGACTTACTGGGCATGGAAGGCTCCCTGGCGAAAGAGACTGAAAAGATAAACAGATTGGGAAGAACACTCCATGCAGAAAAAAAGAGCAGGCACAAAGGTAAGAGATGTGAGTAAAAATTTTAAAATAGGATAAAATAAAGTGTCAAACTGATTTGTATTTACATTACTCTTTCTCAAATCGGAGAAATAAAAATCAAGCACATTTTATCATATGATTTGATTTCTCTAACTACAAGTTAATTAATATTCAAAATATTTATATCCTCTTTCCTGCTGTGAAAACTCTTTTAAAACAAATAGTCAAGTCTTCACTATGTCTGAATAATACACCACCTTGTTTAATTTGCAAATGATGTTTAAAAAGTGCAGTGTCAAAGGAAATGAGAGTTAATGATAAGATTTCTAAAGCAGAATCAGTAGGATACGGACAAGAGAATATGTCTGAGGTCTCTAGAGCTGACAGCTAGTAGAAGAGAAAATATGAGAAAACACAAATAATACTGATTTTGGTGGTGGACAAAGCTTGGAGGAGAAAATGAATTTCCTTTTGGACATGTTAGTGGAGGATGCTGGAACTGTGCCCTCAAATTCAGACAAAAACGTGGTTAATATACTTGGAAGCCATTTTAATTTTACAAAACAAAACAACATAACACAAAACAAACAAACTCATTTAGCACCATAGTCCAAATTCTGAAAGGCTTTGAAATTTACTTGGCTAAGGCTTTATCCTCTCTGCCCCCCTGCTGTTTCCAGTGCCTGAGAAGTTTGTGTGAGTGAATCGAGAGATGTGGCATCTTAAAAGTCACCTAAACACAAAGGCAAAGAAAGAAATCTGATCTCGCCTGAGCTCTCTTTACCTTACTTTCCACAATCAAGGCACAGCAGTGAAACCTTAGGTGACTAAGGATACAAAGAAGATCCTTCAAGTTTCCAGAAAGCTGAAATCAAGCACACAAAATGGGTCCCACAAAGGAAAGAAAGCAGCCTGTGGATTTTTTAATAGCATACCAAATTCCAAAAGGCCAGGAAAAACTGCTTTGCAAATTCTGAAGAGAAGTGATTTCTAATGAAATAGTTTTGTAAAATAAGGACATAAAACTGACATTTTGTTGGACATGCAAATGTTTATACACATTTCCTTGGAAAGAGAATGAAAGATCTGCTTTTGCAGATTAAGGGAGAAAAAGAAGAAGAGAAAAATATGGGGTCCAGGAAAAGGGAAAAAAAGCAACATGGAAAAGAGTTCCAAGGACTCAAGCCCAGAGCAGCCAGGTGGGACTGCATGGGAGGAAACTGGCCAAGGACAAGAATAGTGGCCAAGGAGCTGAGAGCAAGGCTCTTGTCAGATCACCACTTGCAAATGGACTGCTGATGTTTTCAGGATAGAGTTGAGCAAAAGCAGTAATAGACAGGCAAAAGTACGGGAAAATGTATGTATGAGCCCCTAAAAGGGCAATGCCTAATGTGAAATGCTATGGTCTGATGCTGGTGCACCAGATTAGCACCTTGGCATTTCATCTCAATATGAGAGTCAGGGCAGTGGAGCGCTTGTGAATGCGATCAGCACCTTTATAAAAAGGGTGCCAGGAGCTTCATTCCTTCCACCAAGGAAGGACACAGCAAGAAAATGTTTTCTGGTAAGAGAGTGAGTTTTCTCCACACATGGAATATTTAACACCCTGGTCTTGTTGGTCCACCATCCCGAACCACAGGCCAATACTTGTCTGTTGTTTATGGATTCCTCAGAACAAAGTACTCTTATCATAACAGTAAAAACATACTAAGACAGGAAATGAAGAATATTTACCTTATAGCAATATCATGAGCAATCAGTTGAGGTAGAGTTGCAATGAAACATAGGATACAGAAGCAAGAGCGCACAAGAGGAACCCAAATAAGGAGAGGGCACAGGAAATTAAATCCTCAACTACTTACCAAGAATGCAGTAATGCCTAAAATGAAATAGTAATAACACCACACAGTCTATACCCGCAAACACATCTATACAGAAGAAATAATGAAAAATAAAAACTGAGTTCCTCAGGAAGTGGGAGAAGTTAAAAGAAATAAAACTGGGAGCCTAATATACTTTATTTAGGAAGATACATTAACAAAAACAATGTTGTTGCTGTGGTTTAATTCTTGAAAAGGAAAAGGGCAGAGGGGGACAACAAGAGAAGACGAAGGAAGAGATGGATGCTGGAACTAAGGGTTGTACCTCTGGTAAAGGGAGTAAGAAAGGTTACAGGTGGTAGAAAACAACTTGATGAATCTAGAGTCATGCATCACTTGGTGTGGAAAGTGCATAGTGTGGAGCAGAGGGAAGAAGACCGCTGGCTTCGCAGACACGGCAGCCTTCATGAACAGCTGAGGGCAGAAGAGGAAGACACTGCTAGCACATGGGAAGAGCTGGCAGAGACAGGGCTTCCAGAGGAAAATAAAGAGTCAGGGAGACACAAGAGGAGAGGAGGGAGTGGAGTACCAAAGGGGTAAAATGGAAAAAAGGAAGCTGACATTTTTTATGTTCAAAAACAACATATATATTCTATGGAGTCTGGATTTCATTTTCAAAGGATCTATGAATTAATTCTCTTGCAGGTAGGATGCAATGGGGCCAAATTTGTGCTTTAGTGATATCTCTAAGAATACATGGTTCTGAGGGCGCAGCAAACAAGGAGAGGCTTGTTTAGTGATTTATTTCTAGGAAAAATATAATTATAGGTCCCAATAAGGAAAGCAAGTGGTGATAATAGGAAAAAAAAAAAGGAATAGAAAAATCTTTGTCTCCATTTAAGCAAATATTATAAAGAAATAAAGTTGGCATTTACTTTCAGATGTCTAGTTTGGCCATCTCAATGTATGCAGATGACATGGGACACATGCAGGGTGGTGTGGCCACAGATCATTCACCCAAGTACAGAAGCACCTTTGGTGCTACAGTGGACTGAGCATAAAGACGAGTTCTGCAGGTGCCTCATGGGGTATACAAAGATAATGAATTATAGATTTAAAACTTTGAGGAGCAGTGGGTTATTCATACTACTAAATTTAACTTAGAAGCACATAGTTTTCACTTGAAATTAAGGAAAAGATTAAAAGCATATACAATGTTAAAAAAAACAAAACAAAACAAAACAAAAAAACCCTGCTCGTCCCACAGGGTGGGGATTGGAACTAGCACCTTCAGACTGAGCTATGTCCCTAGCTTTTGTATTTGGAGACAGAGTCTGCTTAAGTCACTTGGGCTGAGTTGGAGCTTGTGATACTTCTTGTCAGTCTCCTCAGCAGCTGGGATATAGGCATGCGGTGTCACACACAGCTAGGAAAACCAGCTTCAAGTTCAAACAACTTAGATTTGAACATTAACTCAGGTAAATTACTTAAACTTGCTAACCCTTGTTTTTCCCCTCCTTTACTTTAAATTGAGAAGAATGATACCTCTTTCAAAGTTCTGAGGAAGATGAAACAAAACAAACTATATATATATAATTCCCAAGAGAGTGGTCAGCACATAGACAAGCTTTATAGTTAACTTTGGTTGTAGTATTATGAGCATTACGGTAGAACATTAGCTAGCTTAAGGCCAGTGTGCAGAAAGGAAAATGGAAATAAGTCACAAGGCAAACTAACACATAGGGGGTTTTAGGAAACGATGACTTCTCTCCACCTGTGACCGTCTTCCACTGTTGGTAGAGATATGCTTTCTCTTCCCATTGTCTCCTGACCCAGGATAAGTTTTACCACATTTTACACAGCTTTATTACAATTGATATAAAGGTTAAAACTTGAAAATCTGAGTGGGAATAAGGAAAGAATTCTCAGTCTCCTTGAAGAACTGTTCAAAGTATGTAGCTAACATTCAAAATTTACAGAATAACAAATTAACCTAACCCTTCAAAAAACTAGACTGCTGCCTTAGCATAGTTACATGAATTATTATTCTATGCTGGTGGTGACAAAGCTTTTCAGAAACAGATGACATGGCTTTTCTTGGTAACCCAGTTCAGTCTTTAGCCATCTAGAACAAAGCTCAAAATACTATTTAGCCAGATAGCAGAAAAGACAGGAATAACATCAAGCCTTTGAGCTTATCTTAATCCAGATGTTAAACTGAAAATGTACTTGAGTCGGGGAGTTGGAAGATAATTTCAATACTATCATGATAATCAATCAGTCTTTTATACTGCAATTATATAACAAGCTTGATCGTAAGAAGTGTAGTTTCATGGGATATAATTTAATATTTCCACTTTCTTTTCCTTATTCATATCTATACCATTTTAACAGTTGTTAAAAGTAATAAATTGGAAAACTTAGGAAGAAGCCTCACCCCAAAATTGAGAATTTCAGAACAGACAGTCAAATTCCTTATTCTTATCAGCTAAGTGCCTCTAAACAATTACAAAGCTATCAGATGGGAACAATAATAGTATTTATGTTAAAAGGATATTTGAGGATAAGGTTAATATACAGATAGCAATTACTGATGCTAGCACGTTAAGGCCTAATAAATATTAGCTATCATTCTGTAATATCATGATGACAGCCATTCACTTGTATGTCACATTCCTGGTAGTTTCATCTCAGGAATCCACTTCCCGCCCTTTCTTCCTTTGTCGATTTCAGCTAGAAGTTTGGAGAAACTATAACTGTACTACCCAAGGCTCCTTTTCAGCAAAGCTTAGGTGGCCATGTGAGGTGATGCTGCCAGTAAAGCTGCTAAAACATAGGGGTCCAGTGTTGGTAAGCACTCTTCCCTTCTCACCGCAGATACACACTGGCACTTGTGCAGCTATGACCACTAACACAGGGTGGGACGAAACTCTCTTTCCCTGTCTGTTCTGTAACAGCCTCGAACTGATGGCAGTCAGAACTGAGACAGGGCCAGTCTTGTAGCTACTCTAGGTAAGAAATAAGGCTCTATTTTCTAGTTTAAATGAAAAGTATTTTAGAGGTATATCAGATAAATAAATCACAACAATGTGATTAATGACATTGTATTTAGAGTTAAATTAGAGTCATTTTATGGTTTCTTTCTTTCTTTTTTTCTTTTTGAGACAGAGTCTCACTTTGTAGTTCAGGCTGGCCCTAAGCTCACTATATAACCCAAGGCTAGCCTCAAATTCACAGCAGTCCTCCTGCCTCTGCCTCGCTAGTGTTGGGATTACAAGCATGAGCCACCATGCCTGCCATTGTGGTACGTGGTACTGGGGATCAGACTTGGGACCTTGTGCTTGCCAGGCAGATACCGGAACCAATGGGCTAAATCTTCATCCCTTATTTTATGTTTTATATAATGCATTTATAAACATATTTATAAAAAAAATACTCCAGCCTCAATAAAATATTAATTTTTTAAAAAAGTGTTTTTGAGTTGTTATAGATAAGCCATCATTCAACACAATATAAGCAGCCAAGAAAAATTGATAATGGAAAAATACACTCTAGTAAATACTATGATTTAGTTACTGTTTTTAATTTCAAAATTTCTTGTGATTTAGATTCTTCAGTAAGAAAACAATTTTAGCATTAGAGTTATTTAGTTTAATTCATATATTTAAATTACCTTCTGGATTAAAAAAATAAAGTTTTTAAAAATGCATGTGAACAAATGACAAAAACCCCCAGGAAAGAAGTTGTGCAAATAACAAGGGGATAACCACCTTTTGAATATAAATTTATGACAGCACAAGCTTCAAAATAAATCATACAATCAATAGGTGAATGTGTTATTACAGAACACCATAGGACAAAGTTATTTTGCTTGTATTAAGTAGATATACCCCACTGAAAAACTTGATTATACAAGAGCAGCATTTTCCACAGTAGGAGGCACAGACCAGAAGGCCCTAAGAAGTCATATGCTTCTGTGTACATATGGGGTGTAAGTAAGACCCCATGGCTCTGTGATCAAGTAAGTTCAGGGGTGAAATCCTAACCCCCAAGGTGATGGTGTAAAGAGAGGTGATTAGATCACAAAGACAGGTCCTTCATGTATTTGACTGATGTCCTTCTGAAATGGACCCTAGAGAACCACCATTGTCCCTTCTCACCATGTGAAGACCCAGCTAGATGGCAACACCTCTGAACTGGGTCAAAGACCTTCTGCAAACACTGCATTGGCAGGTGCTTTGATCTTCTACAATCCAATCTCCAGAACTGCTTTTATAGGTTACCAAGTTTATGGTATTTTTTTACAGCATCCTGAATGGAAGCATTATATATAGGATACAGTCCCCAACCTCATTCATAATTAAAGCTATTTTAAAACATTAAAGGAAGATATTTTTACCTATCAGTGTGGGAGCAATTAAAAATTAGAAAGAATCAGTATGGGTACATGTTTTGGAAAACAAGTCATTCGTATATTGCTAGATATGAGTAAAAAACTAATGCAATGTACTTAGAAGGCAATTTAGCAATGTTTATCAAGAATAAAATTATATACACATATGAAAGCATTTTCATGTAAGAAAGTTATTCTATATATATATATAATTCACATATGTGCAAAAGCATATGTAAAATAATACTTATTGTGGTGTTAATTGTAATAACAAGACTAGAAACAACCTAAGACACCTACATGCAAGTGACGAAGTAAATGGTCACATCCATAAACCAGTACAGGCTGAGATGTGAAGAAAATACTGAAACATATGTGAGTTATGGATATGGACCAGCTCCAAAATATGGTAAGTGAAAAAAATCCTTGTTGTATCACTGAAGACACCTGAGTGAAGACCTGCAGTTACACACAGCTATGCAACTGGAGAGGACCCTGACTTCCATCTTAGCAACTGCCCCTCCACAGTGTCACACTTGGGGACCACTTAATCACTCTTCTCGTGAGGGCCAAGTATTAAAATGACTCTTGAAGATTTAAGTACTCAGGTGTGAGGAGCTTGTTTACTGTGACCTACTCTAACAATCAGTAAAGAAAGTAACATTTGAAGCCCAGAATTACTCTCTGGCAGGAAGAATGTTTACCATACTTAGTGATGTGTTAAGTAGACTCGGGTGCAGAACAGTGATTTTAGTTGCAAAAGCACAGAATGTCAGAGGGAAAGAATGGATCTTTATAAATACACATGTAGAGTGAAAGAATAATGACATTTAACAAGATGTGACTCTGACACACAGTAAATACTCATGATCCTTTAATGGCAGAGTAGCCTAGAGAGGAAAATGGTAATCACAGGAAATACCACTTCCACCGGAGAGGGAGAGGCCAGCCCTGCCATCCATATTCTGGAACAACCAGAAGCCTGGAAAATGCTTACGTACTTCCCACCAGGAGTATATTAGGATATGTTTTAAATGTGTTTCAATATTTTTTATATTAGTGAAGAGTTAAAAAAAAAACTTTTCAAGGGCTTCCTCTGATAAAATTTTTGAATGAGGTATTAAATGACTTCAGAAAGTAAAAACAGTTTAATTTAACACTGAAAAAAATTAAGGAGGAGGAGAAGGGGCCTAAGGAGTAACATCAGCAATTTCCGTTTTTTTTCAAGAGAAGCTGGAATAGATGGAACTGAGGCTGTGAAGTGGCAGCAAGTGGTGCCTGTGGCCTGGTCCGTCACAAGGGGCCCACAGGATCACCCACAGCTCTGCTCTGACGGCAGCATATGGTCCACACTGGAGAAAGGGGAAAATAAGGTCAGGGAGGCAAGCTGTGGGAGCTCGGACTCAAGGCTGAAGAAATGTCACGAAATGGGTTTGAAAGGTGTGAAATAATCAAAACAGTACTTCACTATGATTAAAGCTGACATGGTGAGAAGGTGTCAAGCCTGGGAGACTGGGAAAATGGTAGTATCATTAACCCAAAATGAGAACATGAAAATCAGATTTTATGTGGAACATGATAAGTTAAGTTTTAAATGAATTGACTTTGAGGTGTTGGCAGAATACGCAACCTGTTTTGTTCGGGAAGTAGTCAGAGATGTAAAACTATAAAATCTGAAGTTCAATTCTAGATCTTTGCATTCAGTGTTAGGTGTCAGTCACTGAACCAGCCCCTTGCCAGTTCGCATTGGACTTGTAGGCTAAGGAGTTTCCTTTTCAATCAGTGACTACCTGTGTGGTGAACACTACATAAAAAAAGCAAGGAGCCACAAGACTGCTTATTCCACAGGGAAGGGAGACTTAAATCACAGCTGTGGCTGCTCAGTGGTTGTTTGAGAAGCTGTCTGTTTCCACCTCTATTTTACATTTTTGAAGATGTTTTATTTGTACATTAAAACACAAAGCCCGATCGATAACATAGTACATCATAGACATTTGTATATTAGCATTTTGACTATCAAGAACTTTCTTAGCTAAGGTGCTGTCAACTTTGTCTAAACAAAATAATTTGTCAAAGCCAATTTCTCAATTTCTAATATGAATTTTTGTCCACAATATTCCACACATATCTTTTGCCTCATTTCTAGGAAAAAAAATATTTATTCTTCCAAAATATGATGTTTTCTCTTCACATCTTCCCCAATGAGACACCAGAATCATCTCATTAGTATTAAAAATTCTTATAAGCATAACAGCAATATATTTTTGAAAGAGAGGAAGTCAGCAAGGGCAATAAGCCACATATAGTAATAATGAATACAAAATAGAGGGAAATAATTGATACTCTTCAGAAGGAAGGAAATAAAAGAGATGAAAATGAGAGACAATTGAACTTTCAATGAACTCATTAACAAATGGAACCCCTCAAAAAACACCTTTGAGGCAAAAATGTATTGAATTCTCTCGAGAGAACAAAGATTCCTTCTCTCGCAAATCTCTAACTACAAAAAGCTGACAAAATGAATACAGAAGTCCCAAAATAAAAGCTAATATTAGGAAACTTGGAGAAGTGTTCTATTTACAAAGACAGGATTACACGAGACAAGGATTCTAAAAATCTAAATACTGATTATGATACACCACAAACTATCACTCTGATTGAATGCCTATGTGCTGGGGTCCATACAGAACATTTCACCTACATTTTCTGCCTTCAGTCTTTACGTGTGCAAAGTCACCCTTAGTGGGGCTCAAGGAGGTTCTGTGCCTAAAGCCCTGTGACAAGTAGCAGAAGGGAGACGTGAACAAATCTTTCTGATTCTAAAACTTATTCTATTACAGAGTTGTCTTAATATAGAGAGTTTTAGTATAATTGAGAAGCATTCTGATCCTAGCTTTGTTGATTTGTACTTAACAGTCTTACAAGAAATTCCCTAAGGCAGAAAGGCACAGTAGCTGACACGGTAAATCACACAAGACAGACTAGGTTTCCCCCGATTCTCTGGCAGCCAGATGCCTGCCCTCAGGACTTGACAAAGAGAGACACAGATCACTCACAGATGGCTCCTTCAGCACACAGAAAGATATTCTTCTTCAGAAACTCAGAGTATTTTGAGGTGGTAGACTCAGAGGCTGCCTAGCTCCTTGCGAAGCCAACCACTGAGACCAAATTTCATAATGTCTCTATATTTAACCTCGTGTGACCTTTGTCTTTCACAACAATCAGGCAAAAAGTATATTTTCTTTATTACCATGAGCTTGGTGATCAACAAAAGTGCCTTGCAGTTCTTATGCCCTCTCGCCAGCCCATGGTATGTCAGGAACTGCACTTGGGTAAACCAGTTGCTGACAAGCATAACATGAGGCAAGGGCGATCTTTGCTCTGGAGATTTGCAGAACTGAAAACTACACTATCTCGTGAATATGAGGTTAGGATCAGATATATGTCATTTCACCTGTGAGAAGGTGTCCACCATCCATGTTACCATCTGTGTCCTATATAAACTGCCCTTAAATCAGCCTTTCAGTTAGATGTCACCTGAGCACACATGTATAGCATCTTCCACTCAGTCAGCTGATAAAGTTCCTTCTCTCTACCGCCACTTTGCCTCAACTAGTTAACTTGCACTGTGTAGCAAGTGGAGCACGTTTTCTGCATGGTCACTAGCTGCAACTAATCCCCTGGCGATTTCTGCACTCAGGTTGAAACCTGAGAGCCACTAAATCACCGTCATCGTCTTGGCTGTCCCTGACCAAGAGCTAAGATGCTACAGGGCATTATTTCCTCCAGTACTGTTAGCATTTCCTCCAGCATTGCCTGTACTATCTCAACTTCTTCGGCAAACATTTCCTTCACTCTTTTCTTATACTTTAAATGGGCCCTGCCTAGAAACTGATCAGATAGTCTCCACTGCCCACTTCCAGAAGGCGCTGCTCATTCTACGTATTTTACCTCCTATGCCCAATGTCTCTGGGATACAGGTTAAAGGACAAGGGTGTGTGTTTCCTCCCTGATGTTTGCTGCTCTTTCAGGTATCACCTTTCCTATCTTCACAGAAAGCACTCTCCTTGTAGAGCTATGGCGTGTAGTTATACTACTGCCATGCCTCTGAGATGATGCTATCTGACCCAGCAGTCCATCTTCTTACTGAGAAGAGTCAGCCTTCCATTTCAAGAGATGTTCCACCTGGCTGATGTCAGTTTGTTGAGAAGAGCTCTCCACCAGGAGATCCTCTGAGTTTCTTGACCTACACCCATCCAGGGCTCAGTCTCTATTTTCCATTACTCCCATGGCCATAACCTGAACCTTTTCACCACTCAGAATGGCTTCACTTCCAATAACTCCAAAAGACACAACCACTCTTTGACCTTGCCCTGTTTATTCTCTTTCTTTAACTTAGCCATCCATAGAAATTTCCAGTCCTTTGGCCTCATCATCTTCATATCTTTGCCAATCTTCCCAAGAATTTGAGGCTCATCACTATGACCATGGTTCACTGCCCAGCACTTATCTGCCTCTTCCATCGCTCTCCTTTCTTAGACTGCTAGTAAAATGTACATGAACTCCCAATTCTACTTCCAGGCAGTACATGCCAGCTCCTGAGTAATAATGTCACAAGGTAACGGCACAGGAACAGTTAGTGATTATCCACGCATGGCATCGCCACTAGATTCTTACTGCTATTTGGCATTCCTTGTGTATTGAGAAGGCTCTTTTCCTACTCCTTGATATGGCTGTTTCAATGCTGCTACACTCTCAACCAACCTACCAGTTACTTCCAACCCATCACTGAGCAGAGAACATTACCTCAGAAAACAGACATCCTGGAGGAAAACTCCCTTAAACTTTCTGTCATTGAGCCCACAAATGTAACTCACTTGGATCCAACCTCTTTCCCGCCTAGTAGAACAGTGGAGCAACTTGCTTTTCAAGGCAAATTCCTACACCTGTGCTGGCACTGTATTCCTCCACATCCTTCTTGCCACTCACAAGAGGACCTGGCTTTATTTTTATTTATATTTATTTTCTCCCCAATTCTTATCCTTTCTCATTCCTTCTGATCTGCAGCTAAATGAGTTAAAACATCACATTTTCTTTCCTTTATTCCTACATCCTATCTCATTACTACCTTTTTGTTTCTCTTTTTTATGAGACACATTCTCTCTATATATTTCAAGCTGACCTTGGGCTCACTATGGAGGTCAGGCTGGCCTCAAACTCATTCAATTCTCCTGCCTCAGCCTCTGAAATGCTGGGATTACAAGGTGTGTGCACCACACCTATTTGGTTACCATTTTTTCTTAAATTCCCATTTCATCTACTAATTCTTTATCCTGACCTCCACAGGTTGAGTCATTGTAATCTCTTAACAGCAGCAACAACTTTCCTTAAACCAATCTCTCAGCTGAGTTTTATTGTGCTACAATTTCTTGGTTCCTCTACTTAGGTGGGAATGATTTTTCAGGTTCCCTTTGGAGCTCTTGTTTCTATGCTGAGTCTTCCCATCTCACATTGGGATGATTTATTCATTTCCACAGCTGCCTATAATGAAGACTTCCAATTTCTTACCACCAAGGTGAACTCCACTCTGGAGCCCAGACTGTGATCACTAGTCATCCTGATGTGCAAAGACTAAGGAGTTTCCTGGAACACAGAACCTTCAGTGCTAAACTGGGAAATCCCGGGCCAATGGAGTTCCACTCGTCAAATTGGCCTCTTCCCTGCACTCACTAGTTATGTCACAGATACCTTAGATATAATACCACACAGACAAACTTGAAATCATCATTTTCCCCAAACCTCTACCTTTTCCCTTAACTCTGTTCAAGCCAGAAACCTCTGAGTGTTTTTTAACAACTCTGGAAGGTGAATAAAATGGACTCTCAATTTATGACCAGCCTGACATACAAACAATTTGGGTTGATTCGGTTAATGGGAAATTCATCTGCCTCTTGTTATCTATAGTGTGTACCCAGGTAAATATCCAGATTTCAGCTATACTGACATAACACAAATTATAACCAGTGCTCAGGAGCGGACTGAGTTCATAAGTCAAGGGACCACAGTACGCAGTGAAGGATCTTTGCATTTCTGTATCGTTAAACACTGAGTTGTCACTTTTCTCTTTAAAGAAATGTTGTAGTAGTAGGATTCTTAACAATTAAAAATGTCTCATTTACTGAGCAACTACAAATCTGCTGGGCAGCTCCAGTAATGCAAGACATTTTGACACTAACCCCCAGTACTATCTAATCTACCATGAACTTTTTTGAAACATTTCAGATTATTTCTAAAATGCTGCTAAGAAATAATTTTCCCTCCCAATAATCTTAAATAAAGATATGTTCATCAAAGAAATTTTTTCACCCTGGAAAACTATCTGTATCAACTCCTGAGTGCCTCATGAGTGGAAAGCAGTATATGTTTTCAGGTCAGCAGGCAACAGAACAGTTGCTTTTCAGTTAATTCTGCCTGAGGGGTCCAGTGAGACCTCCACAGCACCTGGCTCTTCCCCTCAGCTCTTCATATGCACCACCAGATACTGCCCTATAAATGTGCCAGAAAAACTACACAAAGGAGTATGAACTCAAGTTTTAGATCAAGAACCTACAAAAGAAGAACTAGAGTTAAGAGTCTTCACTCCAAAGGAAATAACACAAAAATGTGACTTCACGGTGTTCCAGGTTATTATTTTTACATTTCTTCATCTCCATTCAGCATGAGACAGGAGATAAGCTGACATCGCAATAAAAACTGAGACTAATTTTCACTAAGAACCATTAACATAGGACCAGAATGCTAAGGACTATGACACCTATTCTTTCTCTCAAATTTAAGATGTCCTCTTTATCTCGTAGATTACATGTAATATCCTTGAACTGAGGAGGTTGCTGTGATTTCACAAATAGAAATTTGTTACTAGTCATGAATATGCGCAATTCTTCATTGTTCAGTGTCTCTTACTTGAGCGTGTGCTTACCACCTTCACCCCCTTCTCAGCCTTGTACTGACCACATCTGCACATAGTAGCACTTTCACTAGATCCAAGTACATCAAGAAGACAGGTCCACATTAGATTACTTAATTTGCTACTTCATTAGCAGGTCTTGTAAAAAGTCTGAAGAGGAGACTCAAAGCAGCTAAAATGAGGGAGGGGTTACTTGTGAATCTAAATTATCTGAGTTCTCCACTCCCTCGGATAACTGAGAGTCAGTGGTGCACACCTCTGTGGGTGTTTATCAACATTTACAATCTGTGAGGAGCTTATGGGATATAAATGGTGGGCTAATTAGTGAAGTGTTGGTCATTTCTAATGACAGTTGCTATGGATCAAGATTTTTATCTAGGTTAAATTGATCTCAGAACCTTACTGATCACTAGAGGCCACTCTAGCTTTCTCACAAGACTAAGAAGTTACACTACACTGAACATGTCACACATTAAATATGCATTATAACTAGATCAGGCTGCTAGTTGATGCATGTTAATGAGCTCTGCTCTTAATAGACTGAAGTGCACATTGAGTATATGTCAGAGAAAATGAGCAGTTGTCAATCTGTACAAAGGTCAACTAGTTCTGTAATATATGACATTTTCATTTGTGTCCTACATATGTACTATGCAGCTTCCATTCAGAAAATTCAAAGCATGTAGTAATTAGTGATTGACATTACAGGTGATTCATTAATGAATACACACACACACACACACACACACACACACACACACACACACACATTTCTGTAAAAATATCTGTTTACCTAAATTCTCCACAACTAAAACTTGTTCTAAATGTCTTTCTTTTATGGGTCATGGTTGTGGGGGTGGAAGGAAAACTGAGGCTTAAGATGGCTACACTTCATTCAGGCTGTGAGCAGGTGCTTTTTGGTGGAAATAAAGTCCAAGTCAGCAAAATTTCAGTGTAAGTGCACCTTGGTGGCCTCTGTGTAAATAACTAATTCAACCAAAGTCAATAATAGCACATGGACACTGTTGTGGGGACCCCTGTGAGTAGCTGGACTGCCACAGGGCTGGCAGCCTGGGTTCTGAGGACTGTGACACACGCACAGAGGCTGCGGCTCTAAGTGGCTGAGGACAATAAGAATGTGCAGGGGCGGAGCTGAGCAGCTGAGAAGGGCACATTCAGACACTTCCACCACTGTCTGCCCCAAGCGAATCCCCTGAGGCTGCACTGGTGACTAGACAGAGGAAGGTGTTGCAAACAGGCAACATTAAAATAAAATTGGTCCTATAACTACATGGAAAGCAAAAATACACTGTCCATGAAGAGGGATTCTTATTCACCTCCTAGCAAAAAATATCTTACAAGGGAGTTTGTCAGGAGACAGTGTCACAGGATGTGAAGGGCTAAGCAAAATTTGATTGCTTAGGCTCTGATTAAAGCAAGTTATTTTATTTAGAAATTAATTTACAGAATGCAGATGCAATGTTTCAAATTACATGGATTCTTACTGTGTAGATGAGGAGAAGAAAGCTCCTGAAGAGCTCCAAGAAACACAACTCCTTGGCCATGGCAAGAGCTGGGGCTGGAATCTCATGCCACAGCTACGTTGCAGCACACATTACAGACAGTGTTTGTCTTCAGGGAGAACAGCCCTGTCTGTGCCTGAGCAGAGCAGGAAGAAAAGAACAGGAAAACTTCCCCCTATAACTTTCACTCCTCTCCACACTTCCTGTCCCACATCCTTGCTTTATTCTGCTCAGAACTTGTGAACTCCTGACACCACACATTTTCATCCTAAGTGTACCTTGCTAGAATAGAAGGCCACTGGAGCAGAGATGTGCTGCTGTATACTGAGAATACTCACTATATGGGAAGAAAAGTTTGGGTAGAAAGAATTTTTTTAATTTTAAAGAAATAATTCTAATGATGAAGGTGGGTATGATGATGTCTATTTTCATAATATTTCTCCAAAACTGAATAATTACAAAAGTGATCACATAGGAGCCCCAGGATTATCTTTCAGATTGCTAGGTGAGATATGATTACTACTTAAAGAAAAGAAAAACCTCTATCTACTAATTACATCAATACTGCATATATCAGGAAAATAAACACAAATACAAATTCAATAATGAGCCTCCCCAAGCCTGGGACCTAAGTATCCATGCTAGGTCCAACTGAAGGAGAAGGCTGACCTTCCAATTTTGCCTGAAGGGTATAATGAGATATACTGTGTCCCTAGTCCTACCTGAACCTCAAGCCTCAGCGGCATATTCCAGGGACCAGCATCTCCAGGTTCTCCTCACAAGCTAATACTTATCACCTGTTTTCCAGGAGTCTTTATTAATATAGGTGAAAAAAAAAAAAAAGGCTAAGTTGTCTTTGCTGACATGGAGTCTATTTTTATTTTTCTTGATAAAAGAAGTGAACAGGTACTACGCAGTTGATGTGTTTCATATGCTATACCAGGTACAGTCGGGTAAACTCAAGTCTTAGATTAAAAAGTATTTAAATTACTGATGCAAAATCAGGTTTTTCTACAGCTAATACAAACATCGTTCATCCACTCATAGCAGTGTTTCTCCTTGTGCACACATACCAGGCCACTAGAAAGCCCTGCAATTCTATCTCTCAATTGTCTTTTATATACACCTGTGCCCTCCTCTTAGTATATCCCAGTTTAGGTTTTCTTCACTTAACTGCTGAAAAACTGCAGGGGTCTTTGATCTGGTCTCCCTTCTCACAGCTTCCCAAAGCCTCTCTATTTCAGGGGTGGTGAGCCAAAGCACACCTCCTGCAACGGGCTGTTTGTGACACTGAAAACTCTAAAAGGTTCAATCTACATTTTTACCACTGAGACAACTTTTAAAGCAAACCGCGACCCTCCCCTGTGCCTAATGCCCTTGAAATGTGCCCACAGGACAAGGCAAAAGGACAAACATTAGCAGACTCTGCTGACTTCCAATTTAGCTTCATTTCTTTCCACAACTGTAGGGAAAGACCATGCTGGGTCTGCCACATCAGTTGGCTTTGGTCCACATATAAATCTGATGGTTTTCTGTCTCAATTTACTCAGCCCACTGGACCCCAAGCTTAAAGACTGTGGCTCTTCATTTCACTGTGTTCACTTGATATTCACCTTGTCCAAGATTCCGACAGAGATACTTACTTGTACAGAATTACTCGGACGTTAACCCACCACCCTGCCAGTGTGGAGGCCAGAAGGACTATCCTTAATTTAAAAACTACTCAAGTGGCAGAGAACATTACCACGTTATAGATTTCACCGGATAATATGGCCCCACTGGTCAGGAGAGAGAGGAGAGATGAGATTACACAGAGTGTGGAGGAAGTGCAATCATTCTGGGAGGAAATGGCACATGCAAGGTAGAATTTCTGAGAGAGTCACAGGGTCTGGAGTCTAAGAGTGGACCCAGCCTGTGCTCACCATGCAAAACAGCTGAGAATGGAAAAGAAATGGATACCTTGGCATCTGAAGGCTACTCAGGCAGCCAAGTGCTGCTATTGGACATAGGCCCTATGGGCCTGGCAGAAAAGGAAGAAAAAGTTCACAAAATGCAAGTTCAAGGGAATATTTATGAGAACGTCAGGGAGCGGACTTGAAAGAAATCCAACAGATCTCCTGGGTTACCATTCGAGGGCAAATCAGCCATCACCTCTATGGGAAGCAGACAGGAGAGACTGGGTCAGAGTTGGGATGCTATGGCACACCTAGTCAGAAGTGAATAGGGAAAGAAGGTACATATGCTCAGAGAGTGCCAAACCAGCTTTCACACTTTGGGAGCTCTCTAAGGGAAGGAAAGTACAAAGACAGTGAGGAAGGAAATTTCAAACTCAAAAAACTCAACTCTGATGGAACTACTGAGTACAGAGAGAGAGAGAGAAAGAGAGAGAGACAGACACAGACACAGACACAGACACAGAGAGAACATTCATTGACTAAAGTGTTTACTATTAGGCAGGCTGCTGGCTCAGTTTGGAACTGTATTTATAAGAATATTAGCACACCTGAATTTGCAACAGGATGATAAAATTCCTATTTGTTTCTCAAGGGCACATAAAACAAACTTGACATATATCTTGCCCTATGACTGAGGTAATTTGCATTGAGTATACATAAACAGCAAATGTAAAATTGAGGAATTTTTAATACTACAAACAGGAATTCTATAAATATTTTTAAAATGCTTATTGAACACCTGCTATGTAAAGATACTATAGTAATTAGAAATAATAGCTCATCTTTAAAAGGTTTATTTTTAAAATATAGTTAATTTGGTATAAAATTTTTTTTAATACTATTTATTAAAGGAGAAATAATGTTTGATCTTTCTATATAAAAAAGTCAATTTTTCATGCCCAAATCAGACTACTTACTCAAGTACCATTTAAAATAAACTGTTATAAATGTTTCATGTCATTTTTGAATTTTATTAAACATTAATATGATCTAATTGATGAAGTGGGACAAACTTTTACGGTGGACCTCTGCCTCACAAACTCAATTTTTGCACAAGGACTGATTGTAACTCAGGTTGGTCAGTGAAGGCTCAGGCTCCTCTACTCAGCCTTCAAAGGCTCTCTCTTGAATACAGGCAGATCTTAGTGTCCATAGAAACCCTGGCTCAGGATTCCTCCATTAACCATAGGAAAAGGATGCTGTATCGTTCATTCCAAAGTCTTTAGGGGTTAAACCTGTAAGACCACCTAGAAGCACAAGCAGCCAGCACTCAGATCATAACTCAAGAGTTGGGTCGTTAAATTAAAATCAATATTCTGGTCGTAACACTAGTTGTTCATATGTCAGGTCAGTTGTAACTCAAGGGTCCACTGTATGTACTTGAAAAGGTCTTTAATAAGTTTCTGTGTTGAATACATCACGCTCATGTAATTTCTGATTTCTGTTTCAGAATCAACTGAGCCCATCTCGGAGCACACTGAGAGCATCACAGAGGAGCACATGCGTTCTCATACACACTTAGTAGACAGACACCTCTCTTAGTAAGGTTACAGTATTCAGACAGGAAGACTTTTAATATCTCCAGGAGTTCCTCACAGTAAAAGAATAGTAAAACACTGTTGGAGATTATTTCCCCCTTCTCTTTTTAGCTTTCCCTTTTTAGAAATAATGAATGTCAACTGATTTGTTAATCTATTTCCATTACATCAAACTGCAATTCTTCAGAAACAAAATAATGCCAAACATAAAACGGGTGTTTTCTCTAAGGGGAAAAGACTGATTAGAAAGCTACAGTCCTTCCTAAGCTTTCCCCACCAAACAAGAGTGACAGTTCTGAACACAGCTTAGAACAATGAGGACTCTTGAATATTTCCAAAATATACAAGAAACAGTTCTTAAACTCTTCCCACTGCCTCTGATACAGCAGCAGGCAATTCTATGCACATGTCAGTAGACACCCTGTCTCAGGGGACAGCGCTTCCTCAGATTGCAGTGCCACATACTTATCAGTCAGAACATAGCACAACCCAGCTCCACAGCTCCTTCCAGTAAGTTCCTGTGGCATTTCACGGAAAAGGATTTAGAGCTTTCAGTTTATGTGGAGGGAGAGCAGAATTAGGGTCTTTTCTCATGGATGAAAAGAACATACTTCCAATTATCCTCAATGACCTTTACACCTATCAAAGTTGAGGAAAGAATGTAATCAACAGAGTCAGAACAAAATGATGAAATGATCTGTTAAAATATTCAGTAACATATTTAATATTTATCATATAAAAACAATTCCATGCATTTGGGAAATAATGAATGACTATCAAAAGGCACTGTGCTTTTTCTTGAGTCAGGCAAAGAGCACTGCTGATCCATAACAAACACTGAAATACATAACAGAGGACAAAGGTTAAAAAAAATTACTCACACATGGATCCAGCAGAAAGCACAATCTAATAAGCATTGAAAAATCCTGTAAACAAGAGATTATAATTGTAATTCAACCCTAAGAGGATCAATATTACTAAAATATATCTGAAATGAGTAGAAAGACTTCCTTTTCCTTAGTTCTTGGCCTTTGGATCAAAATCATCCCTTTGGTTCACCAGGCAAACAATTTTCTTGATTTTCTAATAATTTAAGGCGACTTATTGTTCTGTTAAAACGAGGAACTGTATCATATTTAGAATTTTCGAACTCATTATAACTTTGGAAGGAAAGCACACAGCTTCCTCCAGCAGGGGTGCTTTGTACAACATTCTCAAAGGTTAGTAATGGAACCTCTGACTCAGCACTAATTTGACAAAAATGTTTCTAGTTTGTAAGAGTTGTTGCATGAAGAGCATTAACAGTTTAAAAATAAGCAGTCAAAGGATTATGTGGAGCTAAAAATAACAGTCACTTATACTCATTAATGGTAATTATTGTTGGAAGTTCTATAGTGAAAATTCACTCTTGGCAGGGAAGGGTGTCCCCCAAGAAGTGTTTATCCCCAAAACAGCCATGTAATTTCTGTTATTACCCCAATCTGTCATATTCTTCCTGCCCTGAGGCCCTCTGGCCAGTGTGAAGGCTGCCCTCAATGTAACTCTATTAATATTATGTTGCTTCTAATTTTCTTGTAGAACATTGGATACTAAGGAAGGAAATCATCCAGGAAATAATATTTTTAAATCCTATTATAAAATGATGTCTAATTTCATCTACACACTAATGCCCATTTATACCATTTACAACTAACATATAAATATTCAATTTCTCTGCTTAATTTTCCTAGTTTGCTCTAGGGTATATTTATTTATCATCCATATACTACTGAGTTGTTTTTTTCTTTTTTGTCTTTTTTGCTCTTCAAGATAATGACTTGAGACTTTGAGCAAATTTCATGACCAATTGAGACTCTCAGTGAATAGATTTCCTTCAGCCTTCAGGACTGAATGTCAGAATAACCAAAAATAGGGAGAGAAAAGAGAGAATCTATTAATACAAAAATAAAACCTTCCTCCACCTATGACCTTCTGACACATTGATATTTTCATCTCAAAAGATATATAAACAATGGTTGAGGAACACTGTGGACTATAAGCTGGTCTAAAAGGATAAAAGCACATTGGCTGTGCTAGAGTGGTTACTTAACAGCCAGATGCTTGTGCCGCAAAAGTTCAACTGCACAACTTTTCATTTCAAACCAAGGGAACTTAAAATCTGACCATGCTCTGCAGCATGACATACACTTGAAGGTTGAATCTTCCCCAGAATCACTATTTTAGTATTTTTACTCATTAATTACTAGCTCCTTATTTTTAACATAATTGCCCATTTTGTAAATGTGTGCTTTTAGCTACAGGAAGAGAAGAAAAAGTTAACAAAAAAAAAGTTTTTTTCACTCTATGCCTGAAATCAAAGAACAGTGTCTACAGGTTATTGATCATGACTCAGTAAACTTTTTCAATGAAGGGTCACACAGCAAATATTTTAATTCCTGAGGGACATACAGTTTACCTTGTAACTATAAGCCTATACATATCACATCTCTTCTCTGGTATGAGAAAATAAAGATGTAAATGAGTCCTAGAATTGTATGTCATATATTGTGAAAGAGAAAATGCTCAATGTAAAATAGGGTGAAGGGGGAAAAATGATGAGATTGTAAGAAAAAAGTAAGGAAACAAATTTTATGTATATAGGGGGGGCGGAAGGGTGGGTACAGCTATGGGAAAAAATGAGAATTAAGTTGTGTCTTATACTGGTACAAATCCCAGTGCAATCATGGAGTGCAATTATGGAGTGCAATCATGATGCATATATGTAATGTACCAATAAAGATTAAAAAATTTAAAAAAAAATAAAAATAAAGTCACACACAATACATAAAGGCAGAGAAAGGCTTTTTCAGGAAAACAAATAAAAACTATTCACAAATACATGTACTGGCTATCTTGGCTCTAGGCCAAATTAGGTTTGATCTGCATCTTAACTTCTCACATAAATAACAATATGCTAAAATGAACACAAAGGAAAAGATGCAGCCTTTGACTAATTAAGTACTTATGAACTTTCTTAACTACTATATGTATGTGCTATAGTAGGTACTACAAAATAAAGAATATTTGAAGCCATATTCTTGGACAATGTAATTCCATTACAAATATGAGATTAAAATCAATAAAATGCACATGAATAAATATTCCATACACAAGCTATATGGCAAGACTACAATGCTTGATGAGAAGTGGATTGCTTAGTATCAAGCATAAATATTCAGGGAAGGCATCCTGAGAATGCTAGGGTTGAATAGTATTGGAGCAATAATCCTGGTAATAATGAGGGGGAGGTTTTCATGGGAAAAAAAAAAAAAAAAAACTCACTAGAAACCAATTCTAAGAACTGGAGAGACTATGCCTGAAGGGAAGTGGAAGCTGTAACTAGTGCAAAGCCCGAGAGCATAAATTCAGCCAACTAAGTTTGGGAACTCAGAATTTTTCAGACAGTAGATAGTAGAGGAAGGTAGAAAAGGTGCACAGATATTGTAAAACTGTAACAGAGCACAACCTGGGGCAGTAGTCTTCTGATTAAGCTTATTTGATGTAGCATGAATATTCACACTTCATGGAGACATTTTATCAGTTCAGATCAGGTTTGACATTAAAGTCTGAACACTACACATTAAAAAAAAAGACATTTATTTTTAAAGCATTTTGGACTTCTAAATTACAAAAGGAACTATGTACATGTCCCCATATTTAGCTGTCTTTAGGGCAATATTGATCTTTTATTGTTGCAATTTTATCTCATCTGTTGTTACATATTTTTCGAATGTCAACAATAAGCATGATGCTTCAACAATGACATAAAATTTATCTCTTGTTGGTTAAGTGGCACATGCTTGTATTCCCAGCCCTTGATAGGCTGAGGCAGGAGGGCTGCTATGAGGTCAAGGCCAGCACAGGCTATAGTGAGCTTAAGACCAGCCTAAACTGCATAGCAAGATCCTCTCTTAAAAAAACCTAAAACAAATAAATATTTACTGCTTTTTCAACTTAAAATATTTTCTCTTTACAGGTGAGGAACTAGACATTTCTGAAGGTATCATCAAGATTCAAAAGTATTTTCCTATGAATTAACATGACTAGAGGTCTCTGAAGGACCTTATAGCTTAAGGTCAATCCAAAAACAGAGATTTACTTAAAGATGTTCATTAGATAATAAAAATGAGTTTCTTAAATGTGGAAAGATGTATATTTGTATCTGAAAATAAGAAAATATAACTTCCCACTAAATACTAATAATTTTACTCAGGATTGGAACTCTGATATGGAAGCACTTATCAATCATAACAATTCACTGCTTTTTCCTGACATGTTAGTATATGCCTGTTATCTCAGCATTAGTAGGCTGAGGCAGAAGGAATGCTATGAGTTCAAAGCTAGTGTGGGTTATAAGTGTGACTCTCAAAAAACCAAAAGCCACTGGGCGTGGTGGCTCACACTTGATATCCCAGCACTGGGGAGGCAGAGGCAGGAGGATTGCTGTGAGTTCGAGGCTGGCCTGGGTTAGTGAGTTTGGGGCCATCCTGAACTACAAAGCGAGACTTTGTCTCAAAAAAAAAAAAAACCTAAACAAAGAAAGAATGAAAAGAATTCACCATTTTGGAAAATGCACGTAATATAAAAAATTGCTAACAACAATTAGCTAAGGAGTATACAGTGCTACATACAATTAAGATGCTAGTGTGATTGAACTCAATTATAATATAGTAAGTGCACCTGATACTATCAAAGTTATATCATCCACCATATTGTGAAAAGATCAAAATAATTTACTAGAGCAATTTTTACCCTAGAATATAAAAGACTAAATTTATGTTTGATAAAAGTTATGGGTAAGTGATATTAACATATTTCTCTTTTTTTAAAAATTCCAACCCTAGCTTTTTGAGGAATCGCCACACTGCTTTCCACAGAGATTATACAAGTCTACACTCCTACCAACTATATTTCTTTGATAATATTCTCAAATAAATCCATACTGCAATATTAAGATTTGATTTTATTCTCAATACAATTTATGGGAACTAGTACTTAAGCAACAAGAATTGAAATCTATTTTTATACAGCATACAGTTAATGTAAGAATGGCAATGAAAAGATAATTTTGATAGAAGCAGTAAACTAATCAGTATGATGGTGATGAACAAGGTGTTTAACATGGATAATAAGGAATGAAGGGAAGGGGAGAAGGAAGGAGAAGAGGGGAAAGACAAGAAAGCTGCTGTTTTAGGATATGTTGTGCTGCAGAAGTCAAGGAACCTTCACTCCCCATCTTCCTTTTATGGCTTCTACTGGAGGAGGGCAGAGGATGGGGCCTGAGCCTCGTATAGCTGCACAGAGAAGGCGTGCACCTGCTAATGATATTTGCACAACTGTTGCCAAGTCATTCAAATGAAAGAAATTTCTAGGCAAAAATGATAATCTATACATCTCTGCATAAAAACTTTACCAAACAGCCCTTTGATATTAGTCATAGATTAGAACTTGAGTCTCTAACAACAACAAAAGGAAAAATTCTGCACACAGCAGAGCTGATGCAATGGAAATAGAACACATGCATCAGGCGCATTATCTAGTGAAGGACACTGACATTCACATCTGTTCTTAAACCTAAGAGGCCACCAATTCGCTGTTCCTTGACTTCTGTCTAAAGTACTGGAGACATCTACATGCCACTCAGAAACCGCTGAGCACTGGCCACTCTGTGAAGCCCACACTTGTTGAGAACACTGAAGACACTGACCTCCCAAGAATCAAAAGGGAACTGGAACTGGAGTAGGAAAGCAATCCTAATTTTGGCAACCTAATACAACTTGCCAATGCAAAAGAAGATACCGCTTGGCGTACGACCTCTGGCTATACGGCAAAAAGAATGTGGAAAGTTGTTTCTTTCACCTACCTTTACTAGGGATGAAAATTCTGATCCTTATTATAAGAAAATAGGAGTGTGCATTGATAACTACTAATAAATATTTTGGCTCCGTATTTTTTGCATGATAGCTAAGTTATTAATGGTGAAAAATAATAGCATGATCATTAAAAAGAAGATCTTTAGATAGAAAACTTGCACATTGCTTCACTTCCTACTCAGTCCATGATCAGGTGTAAACATCCTTCTTGAGAGTCATAGATTGTTATAAATGTTACATATAATAATGAACATATGTGGAGACTGAAAAATAATAAATGTAATAGTAGCTAGTATTATTACTAGTATTATTAGATGGAGAAAACAAGATAAATACATCCAAGCCTATGGAATTTAATTTGCTATAGAGAATTATTAAAATCATTGCCTTATTTATATGCATCAATTGCCAATAACATTAGAAAATTGAAAGCACTACTGCTCAAAAGTAGAATATGTGTAATTATGGAAAATAATCTAAGTTTTATGATATCTGCAGAGGACAGGGTAATTGTCAAAGCCTTTATGAAAGCAAGTGCACACATTAATTGCGATCTGTGGAGATTGGCAGAGCCATTCCTAAGTAGTGTTTATGTAATATGCATTTCCCCTAAAATGGATGCCTAATTGCTTAGTTATTCTAAATTGCAGAATGGAAAACAAAAGAGCAGTTTTGGCCATGTGGGTAAACAACGGATTTCTAGAAGCTAATTATCTCTTTATTTAATAGACTGAAGTTGCACCAAATGAGACATTTAAGTCTAATAAATAATAGACAAATTGTAAGCTGAAGACTAAAATATAGGAGCTGCTCATATACTTTTTATTGCTCCATTAAATAAGCTCTTATTTACTTCCCCCACAAACATAATTACACAACACTGAGTCCATTTCAAGGCCATTCTGGTGTGCTATTTGAAAATTATATGAGTCAACTTACATACTCAAGATGCCTTAAAGCATAATATTTTAATTCTATTATCAAATACCCTACTTGCTTCCATGATTAAGAAACAGAAATGGAAAAAGTTGTGCATAATCACATAAAATTATACTCCCATGCCTTTCTTAGAAATGATTATGAATAAAGATAGTCACACATTTTAAATAAACTGCATACGTGGTGCAATACTAGCATCTAACCTTACTAGTTTCTCCATCAGATGTTTAAGATTTTGGCTATTTTCTAAGTCACAGTAATTAACTTAAACATCAACCTTAGAATATTTATTCAAAATTCACAAAGTAAATAAGACATTAAGATAATATAATTTGCTTATTTAATGTAATACCAAATCATTCAATAGAAAAAAAAATCAGAACCATATATGTGAATATTTAAGAGAGCTTCAGGCATATCATTTTTAAATGAAAACAAAAATAAGAAAAATGACCTTTTAACAAGATAACATAAGATTCTGTGCTTTTTTTTGTTTTGCTGCTCACAAGATTTTTAATGTTTTGTTTTTCTTCTTGGGGAAGTTTTGCCCATTATTTTATCTTTATTTTCATTTTATTAACAAAAACTACATTGTGGTGGTGAAATGATAGTGATAATAAATAATAGATTTTAAAATAGTTGCTATTCTCTTACCAAGGGCAAACAATGATTTATGATAGGTAAAAAGAACAGGAATTTACTCTACTACCTCAGGTAGTAATACAAGAACCTGTACATCTGTAAAGAAAAAATACTCAGTCATTTGCATGATAGAAATACTGAAGTCATGAAAATATACAGAAGGAAGCTCCCTGTGGGTAAGGGAACACTGATATGAAGGTTTTTTTCTTTCTTTGCCACTCAAGAGAGGTGTGTCTTTCATACAAAAATAAGATAAAATAAAATGTTCTTGGTCCAGAGGAGTAAAAAATACTAATGTAAATTAAACAATTAAGCACTAACATATTCTGTACTACAGTGATACACCTACAAAGAAAAGTTATATAAAGCTTTAGCTTTAGCTGATTCTCACAATTACATATATGTGTAAAAGGCCTAAAACACACAGCACAGTATATAAACACTACACTGTTTAACCAGAAAATGGTTATATTCCTATCAATTTCTGAGGATTTTTATTAACAGATATTTTAAATAAAGAAGTATAACAAACTTTGTCTCTATAACTATTGTGATATTCTCCATTTCTTATAAATCAAAACTGTAAATTTTGATACAAAGTTTCTGAAATTGTCATATATTTGATTGTCTGACTTGTTATCATTTTAATATTTAATTCACCTGAGATCATATTTATTCTTATTTATCACTATAATCATAGACTACTATAAAAGAGGAAAAAACCTGTTGATGAATAAAAGAAACAGCAAAAAGCTATCCTAGGTATTAAGTTTGTTTTCTACACCAATAAAATGATAGAAGAGGAAAAAGAATAAAGCACACTCTTATTAAACAATCTTGTCTTCATTGGCCAACATGATCAGGATGCATAGGGGCTAGGTGCTTGCTACAGCCAGCTCATATGTGGAGAGAGGGACCTGTGGGGTCAAGGCAGCTTCTCACAAGCCCCCAGGTCCAAAGCCAGCAAGAGGCAACAGTGACTCAGGGTGCACAAAGCAACACAGTCCCTGGAGCTCTGATGAATAAGGGCAACAGCACATCGTTGACTGATCCTTTCCATGAGGGAAGGTTAGGCGACCTTGACATATGTTCAAAAGAAGCAGCATGGAAACAAAACAGAACTCGGTAGTGTTTCACACTTGCTCCCCTGTATCTGATGGGTTTCAATAGTGCAAGAAAGCACTCACTCAAACACACAAAGAGATGAGACTCATCTCTCTCTCTCTTTTTTCCCTTTTCTTTTGTTCTTTTCTTTTCCCCCCAAGTTTTCATTCATTTTCTACTAATCCGATGAGCTTGCTTTCATTTCTTAAAAGGGTGTTTTCTTGGTTTTCCATTTCATTTAGTGCATGTTTTCAGTACACAATGAGTACAGTCCTTTTGTGGAGTCAGTACATGTAAATAATGTACCTTTTCTTTTCATCACTTTTGCCTCTGTTCTCACCCCCTCCCTCAGCTCTTGGTCCCTTCACTTTGGAAAAAGATCTCCCTACTTCCTATTACCTATCATTGATTTGCTCATTTTATAGTTTTGATTTATCTTGTAAGAGAAAAATGCAATATTTAAGCTTGTATATCTGATTTATTTCACTTAATGTTATGCCCTTAACATTTTGTTCAACATGAATCCATTTTTCTACAAATGGCTCAAATTAATCTTTATGGCAACAAGGTACTCTCTTAGTCTCAACTTCCTTTTCTTTGTTTTTCAAATTTTACTTCTTGTTTTCCCTTTTCCCACTCCTGCAACATCATCTTCACTCTCCTCCTCCTCCTCCACATATTACTGCAAAATTCTTTTCTATTAATTAATGGTGGTACAGCTGTAGCATTTCACAGATATTTACTATATGACACTTTTTACTTTGCATTTGTGTCATTATTATTATTGCAGACATGTTCTACTGTTAAAGGTAGTACAGCAGTAATTTTTACTGATTCTTACACTACGTCAACATTCTAACTGTGTTTGACTCCATTACTCTTTCTGATTTTTCTGCTTTTGCCAATGGTGGCATAACTGTTATTATTTAATTGGTTTTTTACTATACACCAGTGTCTGGTTTGTCTCAGTGTCACCGTCAGTACTGTGGTTCCCTTTTTCCTCTGGGTGATGATGGAAATCAAGCCCCCAGAAGAAGGTAGAACACAAATAACACCCCTGAATATTATGCTGAGTAGCTTGATCTCCATCTTGTTGAATGAAAACTATAAAAATGTAACAAAGCAATGCAGAGATCAGCTTGGTCTCCTGGTGGACACTGAGAAGAGGACACGCAGGTGTGTTGACATGCTGAGACAGAAGTGGGAACACCTGACCGAAGAAGTACCATGGCGGATGGGAGACAGCTGAACTTTCTAGAACTCCAATTCTTTGTACCTAAGTACTTTGGCATAATAAAGAGTTGTTGAAGGATGGCACGGGGTTTAGTTTCTCTTGAAACTCATCCCTGAGTGCCTCCTTTCCTTCTGCAGCCCCAGACAAATACCAACAATGCAAGGCAAGAAGCACCTCCCACACTTCAAACTCCCCAAAACTAACCTTAAGAACATTAAAGAAAGAAAGGTACAGCCAAAGACCAAAAACAAAATGGTAAAAATGTTTGACAAGTTCAAAGAAGAAACTAGTTCATTCAATACTTAGCTCAAAGATGATTTTACTAAAAAGTTTGACAAGTTTAAAGAAGAAACAAATAATAAACTAAGCCAATGAAAGACATAAGTGACTAGTTTGGTAAAAGAATTAGAGATTATAAAAGGAAAGCAAGCAGAAATACAAGATATGAAAAATGCAATAGAAGGCCGGGGATCTAGCTCAGTGATTCCGGCGCCTGTCTTGCAAGCGCAAGGACCCTGGTTCAATCCCTGGTATCCACATAACAATACTGGGCATGGAGACTCACCCCAGCAGCAATCAGTACCACATACCACAGTGCCAGGCGTGGTGTCTCACGCTTGTAATCCCAGCACTCGGGAGGCAGAGGCAGGAGGATTGCTGTGATGTAAGTTGGAGGCTGAGCTCAGGGCCAGTCTGAACCACAAAGCAAGACCCTGTCTCAAAAAAAACCTTAAAAAAAAAAAAAAGAAAAAGAAAAATGCAATAGAAACTATGAGTATGCAGTATATTTGAATAATATGAGGACATGGTACCAGAAACTGAAGAAAAGCATGGATCATAGACTCCGTATTACCTCACAGCACAACATGCAAGTTGGACTCAAGAGCTCCTACATGACTAAAAGAAAATTGAAATAAGAATAGGAATACAAGAAATTAGAAGACAACTCAAACATCTTAAGATATTTATTCCCTGAAATCATAGAAGACATTGCTCCAAACTGAGGGAAAGAACTCAATATTCAAGTACAAAAAGCATACAGAACATCTAATACCCAAGATCAGAAAAGAACTTGTCCACAACCTATCACAGTCCAAATTCAAAAATTCAACAAAAAAAGACACTAAAAAGTATTTGAAGAAAGCAGCAAGTTAGAAAGGCAAGCCTATCAGAGTTACAGCAGATTTCTACACACAAACTTTAAAAATCAAGCACTCTTACAGCAAAGATTGTAAAACCCTAAAAGGAACAATTATCAACCTAGATTTCTGTATCCTGTACAATTAGTCTTAAAAATTAATGGATATGATTTTTCATGACAAATGAATCCTAAAAATATAAGTGATCACTACCAACAATGAAGAAAATACTCAAATGAATCCTAGATAGTGACAGGGAAAAAAACCTCAGACACATTCAGCCCTCTAATACTTGACAAAGATGTCAAAAACATATGCTGGAGAAATAAATAGGTTCTCTAACAAATCATTTGGGGAAATATGGCTGTCACAACCAGAATATTAAACCTATACCCATATCACTCTGTTCTAAAATATACTCAAAGAAAATCAAATAGCTAGATATTAAAACAGAAACAATATGCTGGAAGATTTAAAAAAAAAAAATCCTTGAAGGTTATCACCATACACAAAAATTTCCTAAAAAGCACCCATATTGAACCAGAAATAATACCAAGAATTAATAAACAGGATTGCCCAGAATTTTAAATCTTTTGCACAGCAAAGGAAACGAACAATGAAATGAAGAGAAACCTATAGAAGAGGAAAAAAAGAAATCAACTTCTCAGAAGTCTGATATTTAGAATATATAAAGAATGCGAAAAATCTTAAAAGCACAAAAGACCCAATTAAACAATAGACAACTTAAATGAATAGACTTCTCTGTCAAAGAAGTATAAATGCATGAATAGACACTTCAAAAAACTAAAAACAGAAATTTGATTTAAGTTAGCTATACTCACACTATTTTCACATCTTAATATCTTAATAAATATCATAATATAGTAGTACTTCCTTATCCATGCTTATTCCCATAAACTTCATAACGACTAAATCTTGAAAATGGCCTATATATCTATTCATAGATGAATACATAAAGGAATATCATAGATGCCTAATATAATACCATTTAACCATAAAGAGAGACACAAATCTGAGTTATCTGTAAGAAAATGGATGCACCTTGAGACAACAGCACTTAGTGAAATACGTCAGACACAGAAAGTTAAACATCACATGTTTTTCTTATATGAAAAACTCAAGTATAAGTAATTTAAAGGGTAAAAGTAAAAGACAGAAGATAGAAAAACAGGAGTTACCTCTTTTGAAGATAAGAAGGAGACCTAAAGATGAAGGGGAAGTAGAAAGGATGATCATGCAATATGTACAAGTACCAACTCCCTGCAATACATGTTTTCACTGTGCATCACGAACATTAACTAATAAGAAATTGGAAAAATAAGATAAATTTAGTTACTCCTAATTGGTAATTTTTTCAAGATAAATAAAAACTAATGGATAAAAATATTAAGATTCAATTAGAAGGTTCATTAAAATTTTTATGTCCTATCAAGTTTCAATTTTTTAAACAGATAAAATGAAGAAAACTTAAGTGGCTTTGTGTGGTAGGCCCTTAGCAACAAATGCAAACAGAACCATCCCGCCATCTGGTAATGCAACTAGATGACTCTTAGCTGGAACTAAATGAGCAAATGCTCTAATAACGGCATGTTCCATAAATTAGACAGCAATGTATTAATTTAAAATTATTCCAGGGGCATATTTTTAAAATCAATACTAAACCGTCCTGATCTCCTTTTTTATTAACAGCTTAGCATATTTCTGAGAACATTTGCCAAATAAACAAGATATGGTGCTGTAGTGCTTTCTCTCTCATAGAACAAACAAGTGCAATACATTAAAGTGTTTGGTTTGCTTTATTGGATATTAAATATGCCTGTGAATGTGAAAGTAAAGAAGGAAGATTAGACATCTTTATCTATCCTTAGGGAAGTGGTAAACTATGGTAAACTGAAGGATTTCAATTAAAGCTTTCTACAATCCTTAGTGGCTTGGAAGTGGAAGAGTCAGAATTTTCAGGGATTGAAATATAGCTACATTTTATTTCTCTTGCTTCTAAACTAGTTGTGGAAGCCTTAAGTCCCAGTTAGTTGTCCGCAGTTCCCAACAATTAGTGATCTTTTATCTTTTTTAAAAAACTTCAAATCTTTATTGGTACATTATGAATATCCATCATCATTGCATTCAACATTGAGAGTTTGTACTAGAGCATGACATGACTTGATTCTCAATTTTCCCCTTGACCCTGCCCTGCAACCCCCCACCTCTTTTATACATAAGCTTTGTATCCTTTATTCTTTATTACTATCACATTCGATTTCCCCTCATTATTTATCCCTATACTCTCTTTCCTTTGAAATATTTTCTATTTCACAATATCAACTCTATATTCTAGAACTCATTTACATATTCATTTTCTCATACCAGAGAAAAGATACAATATTTATACATCTCTGACCTATTTATTTCACTTAGGATATGTCTACAAAACTATTAACTTTACATTTTTCTCTTCTTTGGCATCCCACAAGTCTTTTTATTTAAAAAAAGAATTGAAAATACACAAAAGTAGAGAAGAGAACAGTGACTCACATCTTTTCTCCCAAGTACCCATCGCTCAACTTTAGCAATGAGTCCTTATAGCAATCTTCATTCAGCTGTAGTATTACCTACGTGCCAGTTACTCTGGACTATTTTAATTTAAATTTCAGACATCACATCTTTTAGTGTGTGAAATTTCAGTAAGAACCCTAAAAGATGCTGTGAAACATACTGATAACATTGTCATGTGTACAAGAAACACCAAAGGACTCAAAATTTTTAGAATTACATTTTTCTAGAATTATTTTGTTGGAAGTGCAGTACATCTAAACTTCATGTGTTGTAATTTGTCACTATGTGTTTTAAATCACTGTATTGTCATTTCTTTTCCCTCCCATTATTTTTCCTCCTGTTCCCA
This sequence comes from Petromus typicus, assembly GCA_004026965.1. Lineage (NCBI taxonomy): Eukaryota > Metazoa > Chordata > Mammalia > Rodentia > Petromuridae > Petromus > Petromus typicus. The sequence goes on along the minus strand of PVIR01002361.1, from coordinate 14,381 downwards.
TGGAATATCCTGTTGAAGAAACTAGCTTACATGCTTTATAGAATTCCCCAGAGTCACTTTCCCATGGTTGATAATTTAATTTACATACATTATTGTAGATTACAAAAGTAATACTGAAAAAAATGGGAATACATTGGGACCAAGAGAGTACACCAGAGGACCAAACTCCCCATTGCTAACATCCAAAACAGGATAAAACTCATTTAGGTAGGGAGAAAAACTCATTTAGAGGGAGAAAAGCACATTGAACAATTGCTCTCTGTTTGAAATACAGAAACAAGTGACCATACTTTCTTCTTTCTCCAAGTGCACTGAAATGATAGTAAAGTAGCCACTATACATATTAAACATTTATAAGACAAATAGCAAAGTTGGTTGTACTTACCAGTCTTCATTTCTAGTAATCGCTTTTTCTTTTGCTGGCGTTCAAGTCTTTCTTTCTCTGCTAATTCTTTAGCTATTCTTGCACGTCTTTCTTTATCCTCTGCTTCCCTCTTTCTGATGTTCTCCTTTACTGCTTGCTATTACAAATGGAATTTGAAAAATGATGAGTGTTAACCAGGAATTGCACAAGAATGTGGAAAATTATCAGTCAGATATCTTTCAGGAAATGGCTAATTCATGTATTAGTAAAAGTTTTTTAAAAGAAGCTTATAAAATTTGTGAAATATATTATGTATCTATAAGTATACGGTTGTATTTAAAACACCTGCATCTAAGTGGAATTAACTAAAACAGTGAAGGGAGACCAACTAAAAAAAACAATATTTAAATCACAAATCAAATCTGCTTATCAACACGTATTTAAAGTGGATCATTTTGTAACATAATACCATTCCCCATACTTCATCTGTTCTGTCAGTTATCAGGTATAAATAAAATAGTTGAAATTATAGATAAAAGCTGAAGTTTTTGTTGTTGTTTTGGGTTTGTTTGTTTGTTTGGCAGCTACCAGGGACAGGACTCAGAACCTTGGCCTTGCAAGGCAGACAGAAGCACCACTGAACTACATCTCTGGCTCAAAAGCTGAAACCTTACATCTACTTTCTATCATCAAGCTTTTCATATAGAGGGAAATGTAAAGATAATGCATATTTGGCATTTCAAAACAAGAGACTATGACTGTTGATTAAAATTAATAATCAATTGTTAATAAAACAGCTCAATAGATATGTGACTAGTTAATTTAGTAATTCTAAGTTTTACACAAATCAAGAAATGTCTCTCATGTGGAACTAGAAACAGATTTCTGTGGGTGCACAACATTACAACAGAGGGACCACAATTTATTTCAGTGTGATGAAACCAAGTTGCATTAGTTTGTCATGACTGGTATTAAAAATGTGTACTCTTATTTTGGGATGAGACATTAATCTCTCTTTTTAATCCCAGAGTAGTCCACATTCCCCATGAGAAATCACATAAGAAAATGTAATATTATTGGTCAAAACAATAAAAGTATAAGGAGAAAAAAAAAAAAAACAGAAAGCAGAGAGAAGATGGAATATTAACCTGTTTATCTGTTCATTCAATGCACAGTTATTGAGACAAAGTATAGTAGTGTTTAAGAGAGATAGACAGGCAATAAACAAAAATTTAATATTGTGTCTCTAAAAATGGATCTGACAGGTGCCTAGGGGGTTACTTTACAAGTAGGTGGCCAGCTAAGGCTTCCCTCTCTGATTTGATTTCATCTTAATTCTAAATGCCAAGGTGACATCCGGGGGACGACAGGGAAGAACCAGACATAGGCAAGTGGTAATGTGAAGAAACAGAAAGGACAGTATAGTGATAATGAGGGACACTCAGGTCTAAAGTTTTAGCATCTTCGAGGACAAGACTGGGAGAACAGATTTTGTTCCAAAGGTACTGGGGAGCATTTGGAGATTTTCAATCAGGAAACTGTAGACTAAACACTCTTAGCATACAAGCACTAGTCAAGCTCCTCGGCTGCAAACTATCTTCCCCAATGTTGCCTGATCATCCTGACAATGCCCTGTGGGAATGTGGACTCGGGAACCTACAAAGATGTTTTTACTCTGGGTAGTGGTATTGCTTTAACTAATAAACTACTGTTGTCTCTGATCCCACAGACTGTGTCTTCAGCCAACATCCATGAAACTGTGTGTAACATCCTAACCTATCTGCCTGTCAGTAGGTGAACTCCCAAGCATGTGTAAAACATCAGCTATAATTGCTGAGCTTTCAAATGCTATCTCTTGGAAACTCAAACTAGACTCACCACTGCCTATTGTGGTACCAAAGTGTGAAGTATAAGTTCACTGTAGTGAACAGCATAACAGGTGCTAACATGCAAGATTTGAAAGCTATCTGTAGTCAGTGTTCTTCCACGATGTTGTGTCATATATGATCATATACATTAACAGCCAGCTATGAGATAATGCATGCTAAAAATCATGAATGCATGCATAAAATCATGAAGGCCAGGAATATAGCAGAAGGCAGCATATAAGTAGAAGACACACATAAGCTCAAACATCAATATGTACATGTGTCACTGTGTGCATCAACATAAGGATAAGGAAGACAGGTTAGAAAGGGGAATGTGATGGACAAAAAGTAAATACTCGGCCGGGGAGTTAGCTCAGTGGTTCCAGCGGCGCCTGTCTTGCAAGTGCAAGGACCTGGGTTCGATTCCCCGGTAACCACATACCTATACTGGGCGTGACGCCCAGCAGCAATCAGTACCACATACCACAGTGCGGGGCGTGGTGGCTCATGCCTGTAATCCCAGCACTCGGGAGGCAGAGGCAGGAGGATTGCTGTGATGTGAATTATGAGGCTGAGCCCAGGGCCAGCCTCAACCACAAAGTGAGACCCTGTCTCAAAAAACAAAAAAGAAAAAAAAAAAGTAAATACTCAAGAGTGAAAATTTATGTCTTGCTCAAAGTAAATGAATAAAAAGAATTTTGATAGGTAATATATAATAATGATATAATAATATATCACATAACTTATTTAGGAGTCTTATTAATTTTCTGGGGTAAATTTTTCATATTAATGATGATATATTTCATTGTGAATATGACCGTGTATAATTGCCACACCCTTTAGAATGGAAAGTCAAAATTGCTTTCCAGGATCTATAAAAATAATGTTTATGTTTAGAAATAAGGTCTAAAGTAGTTCTCAAAACCATTTTGTTTAGAGAAAATGTACTATTGGTTTTCATTTAAAAGTCTACCTCATTCAACATTATAACTATTCTGACATCATAACTATTAGGAGAAGAGTTTACCTAGGAAAAATGGTAATAGCACAGAAAACGGCATTTCTTTGCAACTAGTATCCCAGTTCAAATAGCAATTTGAAATTTGTTTTTTGCTAAATGCTAGGAAGTAATAACATTTTAAATTGAGAAGCTGAATAGAGAATAATATTACTTTAAATTTATTTGCATCTTATTTCAGTCCTAAGTTCACAACCAGGGAAGAAGTCAAGAGTGAGCCAGATCTAGGCATAATTGGCGATAAGACATTTTATCTTATCCTGGACTAAGTTATTTATTTAGTCAATTGGCAAATAAATTGTGCTACCATTTACACTTTCAGCTTCATATTGTCAAAAGTGATTTCCTTAGCACTCTTTCCTAGATACTCCCAAGTATGGGCCTCCGTTGGAAGATGTCTGCTTATCAGTGAACATGAGTGAGCACACAAGGTTTTAGAACTGTAGCCACATTCTGACTGCTGCTTTAAAGGCACAATCAATAACCTGGCTTTCCAAGGCTCTAATGCTCCTATGGTGACAGCAGGTTGTAAAACACATAACAATGTACAGATACACAAATGTTTATGTGTAAATATACAGATATGCTAACAAATACAATACTGTGTATTTTCTGGAAGAATATGAGTTGACAATTATTTCTTGTAATTTATGTATTTTACTTAAGTGATATAATAAGAACTTTGCTAGTTGAAGTTGAAGTATATATTATTAGTTGAAGTATATATTATTATTACATTATTACTATTATATAAATATATATTATTATATTATTCTATTACATTTCTTTTCAGAGAGCCCAAAATGGTTCTAAGCCAGTAAATTTACATAAATGTGTCTATACATGTCTGCAAGTTTCAGAAGCGCTTGGACAAGAATAATGTTCTATAAGTTGTGGTTATGGTTATCTTTAATACTTTTGAATTTTGTGAAAGTATCATCATCCTTTAACTTCTGTGACTTGCTCTTACATTTAATAGTATTTTTCAGTTGACCTATTTGTTTATGTATAAATTGTACTTAATTTGCACTCTCAATACTAAATCATGTTGCTACCTACTCTACTGGTAAGGTTATTTATGATTTTTGGCTACAATGAGGAATGCAGATATGAATATTTCTGTAAGTGCCTCTTAGTGTACACATGTACATATTCTTTAATGGTAGTTCCCATTACTTGGTGTTTAAATCAGTTTAGAAATTGACAGCCGCTTCTCCAGTGAATGAGAACAGAAAGTTAGTACAGTAGTAGTGCAATACAAACAGTAGGATGGGTATTTTCTGTTGTAAAAAGTACATAGATATAAGAGTGCTGGATCACACTGTGAAATATTAGATACTGTGGACTGTGCTTAGCTCACTAAGGCAGGAGCCGGGCCGATGAGTAAGAGGAGAGGTACATCTTCAGTCTTTGCGGTGGGAAGACACAACTTTCAAAGCCTACGCGTGCTCCTTCCTCAGGGTCACTCACAGCCGGCTTCCTGCCCAAAGCTTTCATCACACGTCTCAGTTTCTTCCCATTCTGCCTGCATGCATCTACCCCACCATGCTTTCACTTGTATTTCTGTGTTACTAATCAGCTCAAACATTTTCCTCCATGTTTATAAACATTTACATTTGCTATTCTGCCAATTACCAATTCAAATATTTGTAGCTGCTTTGCTATTAGGTTGTCTCTTTCTTAATATTTCATAGTTCTCTAAATATTCTAGATATCAATGTATATTCTAATATTATACTTCATTTTCATTTCTTAGAATAAACTCAATTTGGACAGGATAAATTTATCTTTTGAACATTTTACGTAGCATTTTCTTTCTCTTCATTCCTACAGATTCATATCATTAAAATTTAGTAAAACTCATATATGAAACTTTTTGGAAGATTGAAAAGAAGTCATTAAATAAAAATTAGTCACTACTCAAGCTCTTTCTTTCTTAAAAAGGATTTTAGAAAGTTATTTTCTTCTATAAACTTATCCAGTTTGTGAAAATTTCTTCATTTTGGACTACAAATTTGTACAGTATGAACTATCTTCTGCATTTGATTGTTTCTTTTTACATTCTCATTACATCTTGATTAATCTTTTCAGAAATTTATCTAATTAATTGTATCTTTAAAATACCATTTTGGCTTTTACAACTCTATATAACTTTTTATTTCATTCATTCTTTAATTTTTCACCTATTTACCTCATATTAAACAGTATCTTTAGAGATATTTTTTCTGAAGCCAGTTGCTTAATTGTTAACATTAGTCTCTTTTTTCCCCTCCTTAATAAAAACACGTTGGGCATAAATATCTTTAGACCACTTTTAGCACTGGCCACAAACTCTGATGGAGAATTTTCAGTATTGTCCCATCCTGCTATTTTTTAACAATTTCATTTTGACATACATTATCACGTGTATTTAAACTTTTCAAAATACAGCTTTAAATATTTCATCCCCTTTAATTTTATTTCTAGTTTCACATTACTGTGGTCGCTGAATGAAGCTGACATTTAGAAACTTATTGAAATGTCTTTCATGGCCTCACGCACATAATCAATTTGATAACAGTTCCACTTGTGCAAGACAAAAATGTGCTTTCTTTAATTAGAGTTTAGTTTCAAAATAAGTTTGTTAATTAAATCAAAGCTCCTACATCTTTAATAGTTTCTACTATACTTATATATGAATTAGAGAACATTCCAAATGCAATGCTAAATCTGCAAACTTCTCCATATTATAGTTCAGTCACTTTTGTCTTGTTACATGGGGGCTATCGGTATACATAGGAGACTTGAATTTTTCCCTCTTTCACGGGAGCTGAGGTCTTACAAGCACGAAGGACACTCTGGCCATATGTCTCTATTATTCTTAATATACTTACCCCTTTCTTTGATTAATATTGGTCTTATATTGCATTAGTTATCTTATTAGTCCAAATTATCCAGTATCTTATGCTATAGGCCAATCTCTTTTAAACATAAGGCATCCTGGCATTTGGGAGGCTGAGGCAGGAGGATAATGGAGAGATGGAGGCCAGCCTGGGATACACAGTGGAGTTCAAGTCCAGCGTGAAGTACATAGCAAGGTCTTGTCTCAGATAACCAAAATAAAATGAAATAATTTTGTAAAAAGGCTAGATTTCCTTTGTTAAATATTATTTGAGTCTTTTAAAGAAATTCTACTGTGACTTCCATGTTCCCCTACCTTGCTATCTTGCTATTCCTTTTGTCTAATGTTATGCTTTCCCTTTAACTGTTCCTCACAGACACTTCTACCTTCTACCTTCTACCGGTTCCTACCTTCCCCTAGATTTTTCAATTTATACCTGACACTTTTGTCCTTCTACTGGTTATCCATATCAAGGAATTCCACAAACTTTGGGCTTAACTCAGTTCATATTTTTACTTCTCTTTTCCCTTTGAATGTAAAACCTATCAGCTTCAGCAATCACTAAATTTATGTAACTTTGTCATCCAACAGAGAAATTGACTCTGTTTTACATAAAACCAGTTAGACAATAATACATTCTTTTATATTTTGTTACTTTATGTTTTGTTTTGAGGATTAGTGGGCCTTTTTGACTCTAGACTTTGTTTTGTTTTGTTTTTTGAGACAGGGTCTCGCTTTGTAGTTCAGGCTGGCCCGGAGCTCAGCCTCAAACTCACATCACAGCAATCCTCCTGCCTCTGCCTCCTGAGAGCTGTGATTACAGGCATGAGCCACCATGTTGAGCACTGTGGTATGTGGTACTGATTGCTGGTGGGTGTACGTCTCCATGCCCAGCAGTGTTGTATGTGGTTACCAGGGACTGAACCCGGGCCCTTGCACTTGCAAGACAGGCACTGGAACCACTGAGCTAAATCCCCAGCCCTGTCTACATGTTTCTTAATAAGTATTTTATGCCTTTAACTATAATATTTGCCTGGATCCTATTGTGAACAGATTTATTTACATCTATTCTGTGATAAGCATTTCTTCGGTGGCCAGATAGTCTTACCTTTGATCTACTGACAATTCAATTTTAATCATCGTTCTTTATTTTCATTAAGTCCCATTTAATTATATTTCAAAAAGGCTTGGTGATTTCTATAGATTTTTTTTTATCACTCTTTCTCTATTAAAAAAAAATCTCTTCTTTTATGTTCTTAAATATTTCACAGATTGTTATTCCACTCTCAGAGTCTGAGGAGTCTGTATCTACCACTGTGTTATTTTTCCTCATCATCTCACCACACAATCCTTTTCTCAGTTGGTGTTTGGGATTGCGTGGTCATCTTATTTTACTGTAATTTATAAGAACTTGTCTTTCAGCACAGAGTGTTGAATTTGTTTCTACAAATAACCAGGGATCATTTCTGATCTGGATAAGTTTAATTTCCTTTTGTCCCAGGGCTGCTGTAAAAAGTTTTATTCAGCATTTTTCTCACCCAGCATTAAGTGTTAGTCACAGGCTTCACATTCCAGGGCAAGTCTAGATTTGCCCTCCTCTGTGCTCAACATGCAAGTCTGAACTTCCCCTTTTCTTCTTAACCATTTCTGCTTTGCAGTATTTCTCCATGTTCTCATCAAACAGCCATTTAGTCATTTTTTAAAGACTTTATTGTATTACGTTTAGATAAATTTCTCAAAGTCCCAACTAAACCATCTTGTGATAAGCAATGTCTTTTTATGACTAATAAAAGATTCTCATTTCTTAAATACTTCTATATAATATGGCAATTCTTATATACATATATACTACTTATTACCTTATATATACATGTGTTTTTAGGTTTGAAAGGTAAACAAATGCTATTGGATTGTCATAAAAATTCATTTCTGAGCTCACACATACAAATAATATATCAACTGAAAAGTTAATAGTATCTTCAAAAATAAAATGGAATTTCATTACTTTAAAAATATTTTTAAAAATCTACATTTATAGTTAGATTATCTATTGATAATAGAAAAACAAGAAAAAAGAAAAGGAAATTTTAAATAATATTATTTTGATTTAGAAAACTAGCGATCAAGAGCTATGGACTACATTTTAATTGCCTCTTCTGTAATATGTACCTACCTAATTTTAAGAGTTAAATAAGTTAATTATGATTGACTTATATTGTTGCCTACCACACAATAAATGGTAGTCCCATATACCTATTAGTAAACTTTATTTTATTACGATATTAGCAAATTAAGATTTTATTTTCATTATTATATTTATTTCAATTATATATGTTGGCGTTAAGTATAAGAGGGAGCCAATTCTCAGAGTTCTCGTGAGAATACAAATGCTTTCTCTTCACAGATGTTCAAAAACAATGGTTCACTAAGTTGACTGGAGTTAAGCAGATGCATCTGATGAGGCTGGATTACTTGGCAGGAAAAGTAGAGAAGTGAATTAGATATGGAAGGCATGACTTAGTTCTCAAGTCTAGCCACTGTACCTCTGAGGATTTAATTTATATCTACATATACTTTGTTCTCAAAACTTTCAAATCTAGATTCTGCTGTAAGATTTTATTTTGGAAAAGAGATTTAGCTTCCTGTGTTTTCTTCCCAAACTACTGCACTCCAGTGAAATTAGACATTCTTGACATTCAATTTAAAATACTGCCTACTGATACAATTAAGAACTGATTTATTAACTGGTTTATATAATTTGAAATATAAATGTATATTTTACCCCCCTTTCAAAATATTTAATAATCTATACATTAAACTTGTTGTGACTTGACAGATATATTAGTCTTACAAAAAACTATAATATGATACAATATAAAATAAGAGTATTAAATACAAATAAACTGCTAAAGATCTTGATTGTTTGATTGGACTTCACCTGTATCTAAGTCTTATACTATTTTAATTGTTTTATTTATCCTTCTCACCATTTTTTAGGATATTACAGTCATCTGTGTATTTTTATGACTCAGATAACTAGTGGAGATTTGATTATTTGAGAAAAACAATGAACACCTTATAAATATCTTCCAGAGTCACAATTTATTCAATATTAATGGATATACAAGCTTTGCATAATTAGACAAGTTTCACTAAACTAAAAATCTTCTTGTTTTTTTGCTTAATTGTTCAATTTTTTTTTTAAATCCCTACAGTAAGAATAGACAAATTCAATGTACATCTCAATACTTTATAGAGGACTAGGTGTTAGGTATTATAAAAACAAGACTAAATTTCTCTAAGTAAACGACCATTTATGGGACCAATACATTCTCAGGAAACATCTTGGTTGGAGTTTGTTTACCCTTCAATAAAGTTTGTTTATGTTTAGTCACACTTATTGACTATAAACTATAAACTCTGGACGAGTTCACATTCAGGAAAGAACAAAAATTATTTTGGAAAAAAAACTTTTTGAAAATACATTCCTATGCTTTTGTGAATATTCTTATAACATCAAAGGAATCATTTTTAAAATGAATAGTATTCACCCAATTCTTTAAGAATACAAAGTATATGATTTACATGTCTGTTTTCCATCAAAATTATTTTCTTCTGGAACTAAATGTAAAAAATTCCATGCAAAAATATGATATTATACAAATCTTTAAGAACACAAAAATGTATATGGTCTACTTATCATTTTCCATCAAAATTATTTTCTTTTGTAACTAAATATAATTTTTTTCTTTAAATGTATAAAACAATGAATTATAACTGCATAGTTAGTGGAAATTCAGTTTTATGTTAATCTTATTTGTAATAATTACAATGTAGATATTTTTGGAAGCAACCTAGACGACAGGAAAATTAAATTAATTTTTCTAGGATTATCAACTCTAATTGAAAAAATGTTATTAATGAGAAAAAGAAAATCTGGCATGCTATGGCCCAGCAGAAACAAACTCAACATCTTAAATTCAATACAAGATGTCATTAAGTGTATTCTAGACAATTGTTATATTTGTAAAAATGGGAGACTATCCTTTTATTTATTTATTTATTTATTTATTTATTTATTTTTGAGACAGGGTCTCACTTGGTAGTTCAGGCTGGCCCTGAGCTCAGCCTCAAACTCACATCACAGCAATCCTCCTGCCTCTGCCTCCCGAGTGCTGGGATTACAGGCGTGAGCCACCACACCCGCCACTGTGGTATGTGGTACTGGTTGCTGCTGAGCGTGAGTCTCCACACCCAGTATTGTATGTGGATACCAGGAATCGAACTCAGGCCCTTGCGCTTGCAAGACAGGCACCAGAACCACTGAGCTAAATCCCCGGCCCCGAAACTATCCTTTTAGAAGCTAACTAGAATGTATCAAAGTTTGCACAGGTGCTGATGAGTATACTCTTCCAATTTCAATATGCTTTTTTTTCCTAGGGTCAGTCTCAGAGCAAATGACACATTACTTATTAACTCCTTACTACCACCGTTGTCTTTACATTACTGAGCTACTAGGTTTTTTGCAACTGCTTAAAATATTTTGTAAAATTGTCAAGTAAATGAGATACTTCAAAGTATATTACACATATCTAAGAAACTATGAAATATTTATAATAAAGCTTTTCAGTTTAATTTTAATTTCCATTGTATGTTCCTTGTGTTCTAAAGTGATATATTACAAAGAATCTATTTCTTAGTTATGAGGCTAAAGAAAAAGCACATCTATGCAAAAATTGTCAGAGATAGTGATTAAGTTAGGCTTAGGAACATGGCAGCAATGCAAGCTACTGCTGATCACTCATTAAGGAAAATATTCAAGGAAAGCCCCATAATGTCCTGTTTGAAACTGGCTATGTTTAAAAGCCAGCATTAAAGTCAGCTCTGTTTAAAAGATAGCATTAAAGTCACCTAATTTAAACAGCCCCTCTATTGTGTGTGTGTGTGTGTGTGTGTGTGTGTGTGTGTGTGTATGTGTGATGTAGAAGAGATCCCTATATCTGCTATACAAACACAAAGAACATACCATCTTATTACTTTTTGTTTGTGATGTCCTAAATTTAGGACATTGATTAATATATCTTTTTGATATGTACATTTTCATTATTCAAATAATCCAGCCTTTACTTTTGTCGCTGTAGTACTCAGCAAGCAAAATATTTAAAATGTAAAAGAGAGATATAAACTACTCATTCAATCATACAGAACTTGACAAGTACATTTATTATATCACCGATCAATGAATAAAACTAAATCTTGTCAGTAAAGAGAAAAATTAAGTTACTAAGTCGAGGTATATTTTCTGTTCAAAGTTTACAGAGACATGATTAGGAGAATCTAACAGAATTATTTTCATAGTTGCAAACTCAAAATATTCAGCAATCATAATTGAATGGATTTGTTAAATAAATTTTAGAGGATAAAAAGAAAAGAAACCCTAAAGTTAAGACTATCTTGCGCCGGGGATTTAGCTCAGTGGTTCCGGCGCCTGTCTTGCAAGCGCAAGGACCAGGGTCTGATCTTTGGTAACCACATACAATACTGGGCGTGGAGACTCACGCCCAGCAACAATCACAGTACTGGTCATCGTGGCTCATGCTTGTAATCCCAGCACTGGGGAGGCAGAGTCAGGAGGATTGCTGTGATGTGAGTTTGAGGCTGAGCTCAGGGCCAGCTTGAACTACAATTAAAAGACTCATATCACAGTGACATATGTGCATCCATGTTTATAGCAGCCCAATTTGTGATTGCTACATCTTGGAAACAACCCAAGTGTCCATCAACTGGAGACTGGATAAAAAAGCTGTGGTTCTCCTGCAGAAAATTGGAATAGATGGGCTGTATCTCAAACTAATAAAAGCTATTTATGAGAAACCCACAGCCAGTATTACCCTGAATGGTTAAAAACTGAAACCTTTCCCACTAAGATCAGGTACAAGACAAGGATGTCCACTTTCACCACTTCTGTTAAATATTGTGCTGGAAACATTAGCCATAGCAATTAGGAAAGACAAAGAAATAAAAGGAATAATGATAGGAAATGAAGAAGTCAAACTGTCATTATTTGCTGACGACATGATACTCTATCTAGAGGATCCTAAAAACTCAACCAAGAGACTGCTAGACCTAATCGCCAAATTTAGTAGTGTAGCTGGATACAAGGTTAATGCTCAAAAATCACTAGCCTTCATATACACAAACAACAGATTCACTGAGCAAGAAATTGAGGAATCAATTCCCTTCACAGTAGCAGGCAAAAAAATGAAATATCTAGGAATTAATTTAACAAAGGAGGTGAAAGACCTCTACCGTGAAAATTATAACACTCTAAAAAAGGAGATAGAAGAAGATACTATAAAATGGAAAGACATCCCTTGTTCCTGGGTTGGAAGAATCAATATCGTCAAAATGGCTATACTCCCGCAATTACTATACAGATTCAACACAATCCCAATTGAACTCCCAAAGGCATATCTCATAGATCTAGAAAAAATAATCCAGAACTTCATCTGGAATCACAAAAGACCTAGAATAACAAAAGCAATTCTAAGCAACAAGGACATGATGCGGGGTATTACAATCCCCAACTTAAAACTGTACTACAAAGCCACTGTGATAAAAACCGCATGGTACTGGCAAAGCAACAGACCCGAAGACCAGTGGAGTAGATTAGAAGACCCAGAAACAACTCCAGACACACTAAACTATCTCATTTTTGACAAAGGAGCCAAAAACCCTCAGTGGAGGAAGGATAGCCTCTTTAACAAATGGTGCTGGAAAAACTGGACTTTAACCTGCCAAAGACTAAAGCTAGACATAGCTCTTGTGTACTAAAATAAAATCAAAATGGATTAGGGACCTAAATATTAAATCAGACACACTAAACCTGCTACAAAACAGGTTAGGTAAAACTCTTGCAGACATTGGTTTTGGGAAAGACTTCATGAACAAACCCCACACTGCACAAGAACTAGTAGAAGAAATTCATAAATGGGATCTTATCCTATTGAGAGGTTTATGCACAGCAAAAGAAACCACCAGCAAACTGAAAAGGCAACCAACAATATGGGAAAAAATCTTTACCAACGGCCTCTCAGACAAAGGGCTACTATCTAGAATATATAAAGAGCTCAAAAAAATTAGCCCACCCAAATTTAATGACCCAATTCAAAAATGGGCATCTGAAATGAACAGATATTTTTCAGAGGAAGAAGTAAGAGCAGCTAAGAAGCATATGAAGAAATGCTCAACATCATTAGTCATTCGAGAGATGCAGATGAAAACAACAATGAGATTTCATCTCACTCCACACAGAATGGCTGCCATTTCAGATTCAGCCAACAGCAAATGTTGGCGAGGATGTGGAGAAGAAGGAACCCTTCTCCAATGTTGGTGGGAATGTAGACTTGTACAACCCCTGTGGAGAACAGTTTGGAGATTCCTCAAAAAGCTAGGATTGGAGGCTCCATTTGACCCAGCCATCACTCTGCTAGGTATATACACACAAAAATTAAAAGATTCATATCACAGTGACATATGTGCACCTATGTTTATAGCAGCTCAGTTTGTGATTGCTAAATCTTGGAAACAACCCAAATGTCCATCAATTGGAGAATGGATAAAAAAGCTGTGGTTCTTCTACAGAATGGAGTATTACTCTACCATAAAAAATGGTAAGTTTGAATCATTTATACTTAAATGGATGTACCTTGAGGACATCCTTACAAGTGAAATAAATAGGTCACAGATGTGTAAATATCGTATCTTTTCTCTGGTATGAGAAAACAAAGCTATAAATGAGTTCTAGAATGTATGTTATATATTGTGAAATAGAAAACACTCAAAGCATAATGGAGTGAAGGGGGAAAATAATGAGATTATAACAAAAAGGATGGAAACAAAGTTTATGTATATGGGGGTGGAGGTGGGAGGGCGGGCAGGGTTATGGGAAAAAATGAGAATTAAGTTGTGTCATATACTGGTACAAATTCTCATTGTTGAATGCAATCATGATGTATATATGTAATGTACCAATAAAGATTTCAATTTAAAAAAAAAAAAAAGCTGTGGTTCTTCTACAGGATGGAGTATTACTCTGCCATAAAAATGATAGGTTTGAATCATTTATACTTAAATGGTCATACCTTGAGGATATCCTCCTAAGTGAAATAAATAGGTCACAGATAGGTACATATCACATCTTTTTTCTGGTATGAGAAAATAAAGATGTAAATGAGTCCTAGAATTGTA